>MU185521.1:85058-100384 GCA_016904865.1 Pissodes strobi
CTCTATGCCAAATTTCAAGTCGCTATCTTCAAAATTGCGACCTGTAATCGATTTCATCACATACACACATACACACATACATACAGACAAAAAATGAAATTTTTTTTTTTCGATTCTAAATCGATAGGTATAAGTTTCAGAGCGATCTGACGTACCGTTACGAAGTTTTTCTCCCGATTGGTCTCGCCCTATAGAAAGCCCATATTGTAAATGGGGGCTTTCTAATAACACACACACACACACACACACACTGCGGCACCCAATAATTATTATTATAAACGGTCAAGTCAAAACATCGATCGTCAAAAATGCCGCATTCCACGCACGCCTACGCCGAAAACGAAATAACGAAGGGAAAGCGAAGACGACGCGAAGACCGACCAATACGAAGGCCGAAAAGGCAAAATGGCGAATCGCGGACGGCGACCGGTGACAGACGCGCAGGGAAAGCACCGGGTTGGTTAGGTTATATCACTGAGTGACTTCAAATAAAGAGCGCCTAGATTTAAAAAATAAAACTATTGAGAGCTATTTAAAATATACAAATTGTTTAAAAATACAGTTAAACTAGGACGTACTTTTTACGCAAAACATAAACCTTATTAATTGTCGTGGTTGACATTAAAAAAATAACATTATATAGGTACCTAATATATGTAGGTATTTATCCAATGCAAACCAAACCTGGTCAATATTTTACAAATTTAAATAAAAACAGGTTTGCAAAAAGTTGGTTCTCGTAAAATTTATTTATAATATACCTATATAAAATAATACATTACTTTTTCTTGACGTTATATCAAATGACCAAAAAATGACGTGACTATGACGTTATTTTACTGACGATCTTTTCACGTGAGTTTTATCACGTCTTAATGACGTGTTTTTTTGGTTAGCTGACCAGTTACGACGAGATGTCACTTGAAAATGACGTCATTATCACGTACCTATGTTACCTGGGTAGTTTAGAGGACAGGTTTCGACTACCTGTTCTATGTGATTTTTTTTATTAT
Organism: Pissodes strobi; assembly: GCA_016904865.1. Classification (NCBI taxonomy): domain Eukaryota; kingdom Metazoa; phylum Arthropoda; class Insecta; order Coleoptera; family Curculionidae; genus Pissodes; species Pissodes strobi. The sequence continues at coordinate 86,072 of MU185521.1, forward strand.
TGCCTGATTGTAAACGATGGCAAAATGAAAAAATGTCCCAACTTTCTTCTTTGAAGCTAAGAGTTTACAAAGTTTGAAACTGCACGCCAAAACAACTACTTCTATCAATTACAGAAACGAAAAGTCCGTGGATTTTAGCCCTCCTTTTCAATAATTTAATTAGCCAACCGTCTGAACTAATATTATACGTTCAAAATTGGCAGAAATTAAATATAAACAGTTCAACAATAGCGTGGGTACAAGATAATAAAATTCCCTTCAAGGACACCACTCCAGATTAGCAAAGTACGTTTTGCGACATTATGAGAACTGTGAAATCGCCAAGTAGCAATCGGCGATTAATGAACTTTTAAAAATCGGGGCTGTCGAGGAATGTAAATCGGTGGATGGCGAATTCTTATCGTCGTACTTACTCAATGCCCGACTCAATGGGAAATATCGATTTATGCCAACTTAAAAAACTTAAATAGGTATATGACAGCATCCCATTTTAAACTCGAAGACTACAGGACGGCACAAAATTTAATTTCAAAATACGCATTCTCGGGAAAATTGATCTTAAAGATGCATATATTTCCTTATTCCTATCCACAGTAGTCATAGGAAGTTTTTAAGGTTCGATTTTTGCAACGTACTATACCAGTTTAATTGCGTTCCATCTGGTTTATGTACAGTTCCACAGTGGCGCACCCAGGGGGGGGGGGGGCATCGGGCCAGGGCCCCCCCAGACTGTATAAAAAAAGTATGATATCAGGGTGTGGCACCCCAAAATTTTTTTTTGCACAACCTGTGTTGGGCCCCAAATATATTTTCTGGGTGCGCCACTGCAGTTCCATATCTTTTCACAAAACTTCTGAAACCAGTTGTAAGATATGTAAAATTAAAGGGTATAAAAACTGTACTCTATTTAGACGATTGGCTAGTTATTGGTAATTCAAAAGAGAATTGCTTAAAAGTATAAATAAAATTACACAAACATTACAAGATTTAGGATTTATAATTAATTCCGAAAAAAGCGTAGTTATTCCCGCGCAACAATGCCCATTTTTAGGGTTTATTTATAATACAACTAACATGACAATAGCCTTAACTCTAGAGAAAAGGGGAATAATTTATAAAGACATACAACATTAGGAAAAAGAATAACTGTAAAATCAGATTATTTGCACAACTCGTCGGAAAACTAGTTGCTGCTTGGCCAGCTGTACGGTATGGCTGGTTACACATAAAACCTTTAAAGACGCAAAACATCTTAGCATTAAAATTGAACAATAGGAAATATGACTCAAAGATTAAGATAACTTTCACTATGGAAGAAGATTTGAATTTATGGTTAAAAAACTTAATGATGTCTGTTCAACGCTTTTCTCAACATAAATTTTCTTTAAAAATATTTTCAGATGACTCACGAACCGATTGGGGCGTTTTCTGCAATGGGAAAAATCACAATGGTTTTTTGGAACGGAAAAGACTGTGGCGTTCACATAAAGATCCTAGAACTTAAAGCAGCCTCTTTCGGCTTAAACTGCTTAAAAAAAAAAACCTTCTCAAACTGCCCTATTCTCTTAATTGATAATGCAACGGCCATATCGTACATAAACAAAATGGGCAGTGTACGATTCAATAAATTAAATAGTATAACAAAAGCTATTTCGAAATGGTGTGAAGGCAAAAACATCTATATTTACGCTTCATAAATCAAAAGACAATAAGGAAGCTGATCTAGAGTCTAGGCGTAACTCTATGGAAACAGAGAGCTTTTCTACAACAAAGCGTACCTAATGAAGCGATAAAAGTGATTATTTCTTCATTGACAGATAGCACCCTTAAACAATACGGAAATATTTACAATAAATGTGGGAATTTCTGGTTTTGTAAGCACCAACAAATATATAACAATAATTGTAAACTTATTCTTGAGTTCCTGAACATTCAATTGTCTTCGGAGTCATCCTACTTTACCATGAACTCACACAAATCTGCACTTTCTCTAATTTGGATATTAAAAAAAAAGGAATTTGATATTACTTTTTTTTTATTAATCAACCTGAACTATGTATAGCCACACTATTAGAGACTTACATAGAACACACAAAAGGAAAAAGGGTGCTACCAGTCAATAAAAAGTGAATAGGTCGTTGTATTAGCAGATACAATGATCGTACCCTCCACTGATTGCAGTTGCAGGTAGTGAACATACCTATTTTTCTGTTCAAAAACAGAAATTACAGCATTCATATAGATACGGTAAATATGCTAATAGATCGTTGCCTTTGCAGATGCAATCGATACCATAAATAACAAAACCAAAGAAAATTTAATACTCACTCACAAAAAGCCCTATCACCCACCCAGCAGTCAAACCATTAGCAGATGAGTCAAGTCAATACTAAAAGCCAGCCGTATAACACGGAAATCTTTTGGGCACGCAGCACGCGAGACGTGGCAACTTCAGCAGCTCAAGAATGGAAGTAAGAGCTCGTTCTCACTTGTCGGATGTAGGATCCGTTTTTTAATCGGATGTCGCCGCCTCTATTTCACACTAGTCGGCTGTCGTACCCGACCGTAGCTGGAGCCAATTTATGTCCTCTCCACGAGGCGACTGTACGCGGTGGACGTCGACGAAGATTTGGTTGTGCTGTATTATTTTAGAAGAAATCAAGCAAATAATAGAAAATTTTGGGTGCACCCAATCCTGCACGAAAAAAAAGCTATTCTTATTATAAGATTATTAATCTTAATTCAACGCTAAACTGCATTTCCTATGCCGCAAGGATAGTCCTACTTCAATTAAATAAAACGTTATTCTTATTTAGTAAGATTAAGTTAGTACTGATTTAAGAACAGTAGATACTTGAAACAAGTATAGGGGTATTATTGTTTCATGAAGATTGGTATATTTATGTTATACCTATATTATGCTTCAATAGATTCTGTGTTATACTTTAAGTAAATACAAGTTCTTCAAAATGGAATATATTCCTAAAATAAGTATAAATTGGATTTAAATAAAAAATAACTATTCTGTATGTAAACATACGACATCCTTCAATGAAATGCAAAATTTTGTTTGGATGTTTTTCGTGTGAAATAGTTAAACGTGTTTAAAAATGGAGAATTATTGAACTCCTGGAACTTGGAATAAATTATTCCAAAGTTTTTAGAAAAGTTTTTAGCTAGGTATTAATAATAATGTGATTTTAACACTGTTATCAAAATGGCAGCGTGCACGCTGCCAGTGTTGGTAGGCATTTGATAACAGTTACAATGTAAAATCACATTATTATTAACCTTAATAGCTAAAAACTTACCTAAGAACATTGGAAAAATTCCAGGATATCAATAATTCTTCCATCATTAAACACTTTGAACTATTTCACACGGAAAACAACTGCCCGCCATTAAGTCGTCGTCCATGCTATACCGCAGCAGAACCACAAATAAAATTACAGGACAGGAGACGTGGAGACGAACGTGTTTACTCAATCATGCATATTGAAGACTAAAGTCTGTGCCCAAGAATAGTATGTAAATGCAATATTAACCTTCCATTAGTCGCGTATGTATCTAACAGATACATGCATAATGTTTATGTTGATTTCTCAAAAAATAATAACAGTATAATTGTATGGCCTGTAATAATCCTTAAGTAACTAGTAGGGAATACTTTCCCAGAATTACAGATCCAGACTTTTATTTGGGATTTTATAATTTATGCAAAACCGTCCCGGCGCGGGAATTGTACCTGGGAGGTACAATGCGACTATTCCTGTTAGGGTCGGGCCGCCTCAGTCGCATTCCTAGCCTGCACGTGAAACGTGTATCTAAGTTGTGTATAATTGATTTTTGTTCGTATCTAAGTGTTTTGGTCTTAATCAGTGAGAAAAATGAGTAAAAAGTATATATAACCTAAAAAATCCTGAGAACATTGATGAACTGAATCATGTTGCATTTTTGGATGAAGAAGAGGTTTGTCAGTTGCCTGAAGAAGATTTTGACAAGTCTGACGATCCTGAGACCGAGGACCATGTGGAAACTAGGTCAACAGATTCCTGAACGGACCATGAGATCAGTGATGGTGAATCGGAGGAGGAAGAACATATGGAAAATCAAGAAAAGAAAAAGATGCCAACCATGCCACGAACTTAATAAAAAAAACTTCCTTTTCTCCATATAGCTGTAAAAAATGTAAAACGTACTTATGTTTCAAATTACACGCTAAGATAATATGTGACAAACGCCTGAATACAGATGAAGCCAGTAATGATTGAATGATTCTTCTGATAAATATTTATATAATTCTGATTAGTTTTTAACTTCGTTAAGATATATTTTATAAAACGATACAATAAATATTAACGATTTTTCAACCATCAGAATCCTTTTTTTTTAATAAAAACAGTATATTTTTTATATGTATCTGCGAGATACAACGCGACTAACGATGTTATAAATACCCACGCGCCTAATGGAAGGTTAACACTATTCTTAGTATAAGAAGTATAAGATGTGTCAATACAAATATATATTTATACTTAAAAATAGAGTTTGGTTTCTTGATTGGAGTGTAATTATTATTATAAGAAGAACAAACTTTCTCTATTTAAGCCTAATAGTTTATTCTAAAACCTTTCATAGATTCTTTTTTCTTCAATATATCCTTCCTGCTATTTTTATTCTAACTATAAGATAACTGAAATCAAGTAAATACGCAACTTACATCCAAGCATATATGAATATTTAAATTGTACCTTGAATAAACTTTACTGAAGCATTATATACCTGCACCAAATATTTATCTTTAAGGATGTAAGACTATTCTTATTTGCAGATTTGATTTTTTTCCGCGTGAAGGAACGATTTTCTTGGAGACTGTTCAAACCTTAATCACTGAATTGAAAAGTGACAAACATAAGATTTTTAATTATTTTAGAATGTCCATAACTACATTCAACGATCTACGGGCACAAATTTCGACAGGCATAATTTATAAAAATACATGATTAGGGCAGCTGGTAGGGGGTTTTCAGGTCCGACATCCGACAAATGTGAACAGCGCCTTACAAGCTCATATGCGAACGAGATCCGACACGAATTTTGATCGGGCGTGCGGCGCTGGCAAAACACCCGACAATATTTGTCGGAGCCGACAAAAAAACGGAGTCGGATAGATGTGAACAGCTTCATACAAAATGCATTGCCACTAGAGCACCCGATATTTTGTCGGATCCTACACCCGACAAGTGGGAACGGGCTCTCACATTACAAACCACTCAGAAGACAGCTGGCTGGACAGAAAAATCAAAAGTATTCTCAAAATTCTATAACAAACCTATCGCGGGTAATCCGACTGAATTTGCATCTTGTTTATTGAACCATAATTTCTAAGGAATCATATAAATATTAAGTTACAATAATTATAACTTACTTACCAACTCATTATCATATTATATAAGAATATTGGTATAGTATTAAAAATACGTTAACCAATAAATTAATATCAGTTAAGCGTTAAACATGTGTACCTTCATATGTATACTATTAAATCTAATGTCTATAAATTTGGATTTTAGTTTATAAAAAGGGCCTTGCAAATTTAAGACTACAGAAAATCGCAATTTTCAGTTAATGTAGATTACATCGCAAAAACTTTAAACAGCTACAAAGTGTAATGAAGGACGGCGGAGATGCGAAGGATAATTACAAGATCAATCGACTTACCTGTAAGGAAGATCGATCGGAATTATCCGAGCATCTCCGCCGTCCTTCATTACAAACCCACCCAGTCTTTACCTTCTCTCTATCACCCCAAATGCAATGTAATCAAAAATCTCATAGGAACCAAAATTGTAATGACGCAACAGGGCGATGAGCTCGAGCGACCGGGCCTGGGATGGCTGAATCATCATGTTTTTTGATAACTTCTTTAAAACTTGTACCGGTGGGATAAAATTGTATACTACAGTGTAATGAAGGACGGCGGAGATGCTCGGATAATTCCGATCGATCTTCCTTACAGGTAAGTCGATTGATCTTGTAATTATACTTACTAAGACTGTATTTTTTGTAAAATGGCTTTATCAGTTATTTTGTAATAAAATTTCAAATTTTTATTTGAGGTATTTTTCTCACTCGTTATATCGTTAGATATTGTGCAGTAAGTATACTTTTAAATTTTCTTAGGGTTATACTGCACACTGACAGTTTTTTCAACCTAAGTATGGAATAAAGTTATTCATATACTTCCCTAAGTAGGGAATATCTACCTTAATTTGAGAGAACATCGGGGACCTAATTTAAATGAAAACGCCTAAACACGTAAATTTTTGTAATGCAGTTTTTAGGTCTATGTAGGAGACATTCCGAAGATGATTATTTTAAGTGAAACATTGTATTTTTTTTTATTGAAATCTTGATACTATTCTAGACATATTTGATATGTGACCGTACGCTTGACTTCAATGATTGTCGAGATATAAGTATACGTTTGACATTTTACATTTCAGAGATTGTGAGAAGCTGCACTGCATAATCTAAATTTGAATCAGATTGAAGTCGAAAGCACTTGATGAAGTTTTATTAACCATTCGCCAACTTTCGATTTAGCCGGATGTAATAAACTTTCTGATTTTCGTCTACTTCCGGTTAAACCGTAAGTTGAAGTCAGAAGAATGAATATTTAAAACGTATGGCGAAAAGTGCAATTCAATTAGCTCAAGTCTACACGTCTAGATGCTACAGCCTTTTTCCAAACTGTCAATAATGTAAATTTTTAAACGTATTATCTCGAAAAATACTATTTTTCTAGAAAAAAAAGTCAAAAGAATGAATATTTAAAGCGTATGTAGAAAAGTGCAATTCAATTTGCTCAAGTCTACAGGTCTAGATTCTACAGCCTTTTTCCAAACTGTCAATAATGTAAATTTTTAAACGTATTATCTCGAAAAATACTATTTTTTTAGAAAAAATTTAAGCATATTACGTTTGCATAAGAGACGTACAAGCTAAGAATTTTTCGAATACTGTTACAGTTAAAAATTGTATGTTTTATTTTGTACATCGGCTATCTTGTATTTTACAAATTTGATTTGCTCTGGCCCTCTTTGTAGGGTCACTGGTCAGTGATATTTTATTTATTCATTGATTACATAAGGTTGAAAATCTATCATATTAAATTTTAAGTTGATGAATGTATTATAATTAACCATTGCTAAGCAACGACTAGCTTCGATATTGATTATTTTTATGTTTACATTCACCCGCTGCCTGAAAATCTAATTCCCTAACCACAAATGCCTTATTTTCAGTCTGTGATAAACAGAAATAAAGTTGATTTATTCCTATAATTTATAAAATTTGCGTTGGAATGTCTTTATTTAAAATCAGACAGTTTTGGGCTACTACTAGTGAAGATGATGAATATTTCGATCAAAATTCATTAATTGTTACTAAACTGAATTCAGACTCTGATTATGTTATCACTGCTAGTCAAAGTGGAGTTTTAAGAATCTTTAATCCAAATTGTGAAGTGAGTGAAGATGGTGCATATAGTGGGTTTCAACCCAATGACGTAATAGTAGAGAAAATATTTGATAGTCCTATTTTACAAATTTCCAGTGGTAGATTAGTTTCGTAAGTAGGTATTTATAACTATATAAGTATTAGATACTTTTAGTTTAAGAATCTGCATTACTATATACGATGCATGATTAATATTAGACGATACTTTTTATTTGCAATTATAACCCTTTTATACAGATGCATTAGTTATATATCGTTTTGAAATATTTTTTTTTGGATTGTAAAAAATTTAAAAGACAACCATAAATAAGTATAAATGAAAATGTTTATTGTAGTCTGATAAAACGTGCAGACAAACTTACCAAAACTATACCTAGAGATAAACTTAAGATTTCTATTAGAAAAAATAATCCATCATTTTTTTGACACCCATATCAGATTGACTGAAATAAATATCTCTTATTTTTGTTATCTTGTCTTTATGATCATCTTTCTCTGCTTGTTACTTAATGTTAAAAGTAAGTAATTATATTTCTATAATGACTACCTATAGAAGCTATAATTTAGAAGAATAAAATAATGGATAATTTAATTTTAGAAAGTGGAGGGAACTATATGTTCCAACCTCTCTTTTGCAAACTTATTGTTTTTACAATAAAGTAATGTTATCATTATTATCGATTTTCAATTCTTCGTCTACGTCAGTAATATGGCTTTCTGTCTCTACCTGAAGCTGCGTTAAATGTTGCGTGAAGGTAACATGTGTGATGCCTGCTGTGGATAATATGAATGGAATGAATTGCACTCTTTCTTGGTTTCTAAACTATTTTCATTTCTATGGTTCATAATGTATAAGTGCATTACATCCAATGTTTTCTGTGGTCAGATCTCTATTTTCTCTTGTGGTGCTTGTATCCGTTTTGGTTGTGGTTCAGATTCTCATAGATTTAGTGGTGTGCATTTTTTGTCTGTTTGTGTGACTGCTCTGAGCAAGAAAGTATGTTTGTTGTGGAGGTATTTTCTAAGGATTTAAATCTGGTTTGCGTGGATGGTGTGAATAAGTTCTCTACCTTCCTCTCTCTTATGGCTCTCTCTTTGCATAAATTCGGTGGTAGTTTTCTACATTTCGTAAGTTAAGATCTTATGGGTAGGTATATTTACATTTTCCAGGTGTGTGGTTCATTTTATTATTAGAAAGGACTATGTGAGGAGCGGGATCACAAACCTGTTAATAGCTTTGAATAGGTACTCCGAATTTAATTTCATATTGAGCTAGTTATGTTTCATTGTTGTCTAGTATGCTCTTGTGTTCTGCTGAAATCTCAAATGTTTTTATGTCTCGTCTTCCTGCATATGATCTCTAGTAATTAATTGTGAAGAGTTTCTGTATTTATTATGTCTTCCCGTTTGCCTTTTCTATACATCATGTTCAATCGCTGTTGTTTCTACTATTATTATTGGTGTATATATTTTGATGTCGTCCATATCGAGAAAGGGCTTAATTTTGTGTTATTTGATTTTGTTATTGATTTTTTGAAGCGTATTTTGGGTTACTTAATGTACGGAGGCACCATAACGCGTTTAATGAGTCTCCTTGGAAGATACCTCATATAATTCGTATAATGTCGGTGTTTTTTTCTTCTGTTGTTAAATGTATGTTGGTTAACATGAAATTTGTTATAGTTGCAGGTGTTTATTAACCTTATAGTATTTTCTTTAACCATAAATTATGCACAGAGTCGAAAGCACTTTTGTTATCTACACAACATGTTTGTAGGTTCTTTTATCATTTTTCTATATGTCTCATTATCATAGAATCTATTATTATTATTGTTATTAATATTATTAGGAATTGTACTAATAGTTATGGGCTTTCTATTACTATATTGTTTTTTGAATAATTAGATATTTATATATTGATGTGAACTGTTTCTGTCAAAAGCTATGTACTTGATCTGTTCCTGGGCTTTTTCAGGTATATTTATTTTTTACAATGTTTGTCAGCTCTTGTGTTGTTATTTTGTGCTCCGTCTGTTCTTTTATCTCTTCTTGTCTCTTTTTTCTTCTTTAATCCATGATGCTGAACGATTATGTTGTATGAGTTTTAACCATATTCTTTCTCAGGATTCGCCGATTTCTTATCTACTTGGTGGCATTAATTTCCTTTTTAGTTTCTTATAGAATAGTTTTCATTGCAGTTGAAGAAAGCGTTATCTGTTTTTTTTCGTTGGAATCTTTGTAACTGCGTAGGCTTGCTGAGCATACTATTAACTTTTGTTTGAATGTGTCCTTTAAATCTGCTTTAAACTTTATTATATATATTTTTGTCACTTAGGTATGTTGGTTGTCTTTGATTTTTGTGTTTAAAATATTTCTATCTTTTACATGTTAATACTGCTGAGGCTGCTGCATGCATTGCGTATAATATGCATTTCAGTGTGCTTGTGTCGTCTAAAGTATCCATTCATCTTGTTCATTATCATTTTTGTGTCTTACTTATAATGTAATTTCGAAAGTATTTCCTCATAGTTGGGTTGCTACCTCCCCAGATTTTTGAACTTGTTTTAGTTCTTGTTTGAACTCGGGAATGTTGGTTGTTTTTTTATTTGATGTTGTTGACGTTGATGACTGTTTTTAGGTTGATATCTTTATTTGATGTCTTTCATTGAATCCCCTGCTTCAAAATTGCCAATTACAGTAGTACGTAAGTTGTCTTGGTATATTATTGTTGGTTTATCATTCAAAGTTATTTTCTTTATCCGCGTTCTGCGTTGTTTATTGCTCATGTGTGTTGTGGGTATTATGAAAAGCATGATATTCTTGTTTCCAAATGATTTCCACTTCTCTTGCCAAGAAACTGTATTTTTGTGTTTATTATTATTATTTTTTTTATTTGTTGTATAATTTCAACGATATCACTGAAATTAAACAAATTTTCTAGATTTGAATAAGTCATGTTCTAGAAGATTTAGATCGATTTTAATTTCCGTAGAGTTCTGAATTGAGTAGTCACTGAAGGTCAATGTAACTTTGGTGTATAAGATAATCCCCTAATGAATGATCAATTTATATTTTTACAGAGGTAATCAATCTACGCATTTGGCTGTTCTGCATCCTCGACTGTTATCGGTTTATTCTTTGGTATTTAAAACTGGCAAAACAGACCATGGTAAGTAACATAAAAAATAATAAATTTTTTAGATAATATATTGCTTGGAAAATCCATAATATACATTCTAGAAAATTTAAATGGACTAAATTAAAAAAACAATTTTTAAAGCGGTCGATTATTATAATTTAATTTTTTCACTCTAGAGAATTGTGTCGGTTTGATTTTTTAAATGGAATACCACATCTTGTTTAAATTTATATTTGTGATTGTACTCGTATACTCAAATTCAACTATTATCAAGATATTCATGGCATATTTGCAGTTTGACCATTTCATGATTCAACTGCCTATAATCCAGACTTAGGGCGAAATAGTTTTTACTTTCCAACCTAACTTTCCTAATTCAGAAAATTGTTTCTTCTAGACAGACTCTTGAACTGAACATAATAAGGCGGCAGGAAGCTGACACGTTAAAAAAAATCTATTTCTGGGTTCGTTTACTTATGAGCAAAAATCAATAGTTTTTGAGATTGAGAATCGTTTCCACTTAACAATTCAACCTTGTATATTAGAATAATTTAAAATGTTTAATGTACTTATAAATTCAAATACCAAAAAAACTGAGGAGATTTTGCTCAGTTAAAATTGGTGCGATGCCTATATGAGAGTAATTTTCCTGAAAATACACAAAAATCAGAATAAAGGATGTAATTTTCATTATTAATCTTATAATCTCCTATACCCTCCTTCTCCTACTACGTTATCTCAATGTTACCAAAAATACTCTGCTTAATAAAATTAGCATATAATTGGTAATGGCAGATAATTATTTCATTAGATGCTTACCAGATATTCAGTGATATTGGCATCAAATCCATACATAATTTTTTATTTTAACACATATTACAAAAACAGGGTTTGTTTGAGTTCTGCTATCAGTAACACTCGGTATTTTATTTGTTTTACGCGTTATTCGAATGTTAATACTAGTGTATTAATAAATTGGAGCCCCCAAAATTGTATTAATAGGTTCACATATTGCTAAAGTGAGTAGAAGCATTCGTTACACAAACAAAGAACTAAAAATAAATTTAAAAAGTAGTTGTGCTCATTGATATGCCGCTATACAGTTTTAGATAAATAAGTACGTATATATCGTAAATGGGGGCAAGAATAAAATGCATATAATAAAAAAAACTAAGTAGCACATGTATGCTTCCTTCTCTTTTTATTTAAACAGCAAATTAATCAACATATAAAACGATCGAGTATGTATAGAATGTCTGCAAAACCTGCAGTATTTTTTGAAAATATACAACTTAAATGTCCTGACGCATGAATTTCGTATTGGTACCATTTATAACTAGATTATTTCAGCACCATTTTAGTGCTTTTGTGGTGATTTTTAATTCCACAACTAATTTGAAGCAAAGTTTTCATCTCGTTGATTCATTCAGTATTCAGTTCTGTTTCTAAGTGGTCCGGCGCAAATGTACATTTTTGCAAATCTGTCTACACCAGATGACATCTGATCCATTTTTCTTGACAACGATATCGCTGTTTTCTTTCTACTCAACAAAAAGTTTCTTCACTTTTCTAGTACCTAGATGCTAGTGATACTTTAGCTTATTTGTCAGCAAAAACCTGGTTTGCTGTTTCAATTCTTGGTGTAGAGTTAAGTAAGTATTCCACATTTCCGTCCATTTCTGCTGGTTTTGCGTTTACTTTAGATGGCAACTGAAAGAAGTGATATGTCAGATAAGGTGATGGAAGTTGATGAGCGAGGTATTTCCACAGTTGGTGAGTTAGAAATATCTTTGGGACACGACGACTTTTCAGGAGTTTTTGGGTCAAGAGGTGCTTTGGTTATATTCAGATGGTCTGTTACGTGAAGTATATCAGTAGTTTCTACTGGCAAATACATGTTAGGGAAGCAATATTAGTCGATAATCGAGAAAAAATTGCGGGCATAAACGTCTCGGAGGTTGGAAATCCATGAGGGACAGATATTTAGAGGAGCCATTAAAAACTAAGTAAGAAATGTGAAATAAAATCTTACAGTTTTTCTTGCGATATTACCAATCTTGTTGAGACGTACGATAAGAATTTCCTAAATACACTCACACCGACGAAACATTCAAATGCAAAAAAGAAATATTATTACCGCATCTTTAGCCTTAATTAATGCTTCACATTGTTCTCTTATTTTTAATATTGTATTGTCGGCAAGCAACATAACCTTCGATGTCGGAACAGAACAATCAAATTCATTTATGTATATTAAAAAAATCAGCAACTAAACTTGAGGCCCAACGTACTTCAGTCAAGCCCTACCTGACAGCTTTCCCCCATATGACTCATATGAGGTCAACTGAGTACGTCCCGTCCCCTCAAGTAGCTACTAAGCAGACGTACTAGTCTTGTCAAACCCAAAGGACCCCAGCTTATGGATGACAATGTTATGCGAGACAAAGTTGAAAGCCTTCGACAGGTCTCAGCACGTTACACTGACATACCGTCCCGCCTCAAAGACTTTCGCTATAGTATCACATATGACGACAATGACGGCATCTGTTGCGAGACGACTTGATAAATTAGTGTCACGCTAAAAAAACTAAAAACGGCTACTCGATAACGATAGTCGCATGTCTTGAATTTTGCGGTGTACTTTAATTTGTTTATAGGACGGCGTGGATGACTTTGTATAATAAAGTTTTACTGTCACTCCCTGTAATCCGCAATGCCACGCCTTGGACGGCGGGCAGGCTAGGTAGCTCAGATTCGGGATCGATCTATGTTAGGTGAGAAGAGAGAATAAAGAAGGCACTTCAGTTAAAAATAATAACAATGTCTTTCAGTCAAATACTTGATAAATTTTCACTGTACCTGATTAGTAAAGTGTGCATGTCTTTTCGATTGAGGTATACTCTTGAATTGCAAATAAATCTTTGTTTTTTAAGAGTTATGCTTTGTTTTATTTATGGTTAGCATTAACTTAATTTCACTCAGAGTTTACCTTGCACTCTCTAACTACTTAGATAGATTCTACTTAGAACTTTGACAAATTTATCGTAGATTCGAGTCCTACTTTAGGACTCAAGTTCAGGCACATGTGTGCTGCGAAAGTCGGATTTAGGTAGAAACTGAGGTTGTAAGTACGCACATGTGTGCTTGCAGGAAACTGGTTTGGGTGAAACGCATAGTCGGCCGAACTGATGGTTCGCTTGAGTATTTATATAATAAAACGTGCTGATCGTTGCACGTTAAAGATTAATAATCGCTTGCGTGGACCGCGTTGTTTATAATTTGTCGAATGTTTACATTCAACTTAGGACAGGGTGATATTTACTTAGTAGTTTATGCATTTTAGTAGTTCAAAATATGTTGCAACAACCTAAGTGCAGCCAAGGTAGATTAATGATGTTAGTTCCAAATCCGAATTGATTCTCCAAGAAAAGGTTGTTGACCTCCAAATAGTTGCACAACTGCTCCTTAAGCAAGCATTCAAAGACCTTGACAATACTGGTACCAGTGAGATTGGACGATAATTTTCCACATCACTTTTATCGCCTTTCCTAAAAGTAGGGACCACCCTGGATTTTTTAGGGCAGAAGGAAAGAAGCTAACCCTGAAACACTGTTTAAGCAATTTGTTAAGCAGGAGATATTCTCGTAGGATGT
>MU185521.1:100394-110879 GCA_016904865.1 Pissodes strobi
CGCACTATTTTAAATAAAAACATGTGCAGATAAAAATTCAGGCTGACGCTCAGACTCATCGATAAGTAGTTTAATGATTGCAGTATAGTTTGATACAACCATTCGAATACAATTATCTAAATGTTCTCATTGCGGTATTTGTTCTCAACAAACTTCATATTGAGGAAAGCGAATTCACACAAATAGGTTGAACTAAATGACGCTTTCAATTTCAAAGCAACACGACATAGAACTGATTAATTTAACGAGTGATTGAAGTGAGCCATGAGGGTTTATAAATCGGTAGCGGGAAAACGTAGGTCAAAAAGTTATATACAGTTCTAATATTGATCCAATCTACCCATCCCTAAATTATTGAACTTACCATTATGGCGGAAGAAAGAGTTCACTTTATATATCTTACCAAAACAGCTAAATCATGCGTAAGAATTCAACAGATAAATAATTTAAGCAAATTATACCACTACAACTGAATTCCGACACTTTGCATCATTCAACTAACAAGGGGTCTGAACTATTTAATTTATTGCTAAATAGCTAAAACACTTGCAAAGATAAAACCAGAATACTGTAATCATATTAAAGGTAACCAGGTTCCTTGCTAGTGTGAAGAAATACAGAGTTCCAGACATATCAAGGAAGACTACGCGGCTCAAACTATTTTCATAGTGTGCTGCCCACCAATACATAAAGTTATGTCTGTGTTGATTTTAGTATTGTTTGAATACGGTTAAATAAACCGCTTACACCTTTTTACTTACCTACTGTATTCGTGGCCTTTTACTCAATTGCTGTCCATTTTCCTTTCAAACCCAGGTTCGCTGTACCAGGGTGTTGACACTAGTGCTGGCAAAAACCGCGAAAAGTTGAAACCGGTTATTCGGTTTTCTTAAAAACCGGTTTCGGATAAAACCGGGTATTCGAATAATAGTGAAAACCGGGTATCCGGATAACCGGTTAATCGGATAGCCGGTTAATCGGATAACCGATTAATCGGTTAATACACAGTCATCATAGGCTAAACATAATTTATAATTTGTTCTTAAGCATATTTCCATTAGTTCAGTTTCCCTGCCGATTAGGGCACAATCATTAAATTCTAGTGAACCAAATTTATTCCAGTTTTTGGTCGTTATTGAAATAAACCCCAAGGTAATAATTAAATTAAAAATATTGTTCATTACAAATTACAATCGATATAAATTCTGAGCAGAAAAAAATATTACAATTTTTTAAAACTTAAATAAATATAAAGGTATTCTATTAAAGGTAGATATTATTTTTCAATCGCGCTCTAAAAGCATTTCCAAATATAATCACCGTCCAGTAGGTATGTGGTATGTTACCATTCCAAATACCCAGTTTTTACTTTACTTCCTATCTTTTTTACCATTACTTGAGAACACGGTGGCCCAGTGTCATGTAACTAGATAATCGAATAATCGGTTAGCCGAGAAACCGGTTATTCGGTTAATCGATTAATCGGTTAAACGAGAAATTGCGTAATCGGTTAACCGAGTATCCGGTTAACCGGTTTCGGTTTTTTGAAAAACCGCGGATAATCCGAAACCGGTTAACCGACTATCCGAAAAACCGTCTTCGGTTGCCAGCACTAGTTGACACCCTGTTGATATAAAAATATTTTACCTAGACGTCATGAGCAATGATCCTCTTCCTCCACCTATTCAGTTGCTTCATTCCACCTGTTCTTTACCCAGATGTAACCCTGCCCTGGTTATACGGAAATGAGCGTTAAGTCAAACCACTTTGTGCTTCAAAATACTTATTGAGATTTCAAATTTAAGGGAGCATTTTTATATTAGTTCAGATGTTGACCCTCATATGTTCAGGTAATTTCTATTATGACCCCTATTTAAGAGTTCGCCAGACAATAAGTTGTGACATAATGAGAAGAAAACTCATTTGCCTCATTATCCTGCTGTTATTTAATTTTTATCTGACTCTCCCCCAATTCAATCTAGTAAGTAGTAAGGTAAATTCTACATTTCCTAATAAATGAAATACAGACGGGCACTAGCATTGAGTTTTAATCACAGTCCATCAAAATATCAAGATTATACACCAGGGATGTTTTGATAAATAAATTACAGGTACTCTAATCACTATGAATTACAGCTAAGCTTACTTTCTAGATCTTAAGGTTAATTCGTAACTTACAATTCAAGCCTTAATACCTCACAGCGGGTTACGAATTTCGAACAGAGTTTCCTTTAACAGCATGTAGTACTTTTCCGGACCCAAGTGGAAAAAGGTGTCGCTTTCTACGAGGAAATGACTTTTTCTTGACTACTTATTTATTTTCCACCAGCCTTCTGATACTCAGAGACACTTTTCACAAGTTTGTCAGTACTGATTATCTATTTAAGCAGCGTAACATTCGGGATAGATAAATTTTGACTAACTTTCCGAGGTTCCGGTGGGGCAGCGTAACGTGTTAGCTGACGTGAAGATCTTTGTCTCACTAACTCTTTAGTATATACCAAACATTTTTATCTTCTTATGCCATCTTTCAAGGCTCGCTTTTTGTTTTTCTCCGCGAAAAATCTGGAATCGGCTCGTAGTCCTGCTAGCTATTAAAATCTTTTTCCTAAGAGCAGTAAAAATTCCTAAGTCGCCCAAGGTTTTAATGTCCCAATTAGCATTTTAACTTGTTTTGTAAAATCCAAGCTCGGTTTCAGTATCGTCATTTTCGAATTAGGATAATTAAAATTGGTTATTCCAATTAACATGATTTTTGCATTCCAACCTCGGGTCTTTGACACGTGAATATTCGTAATTGAAACGCCCCCTGGCCAAGGTTTTCTTTTTAGGGCAGTCTTGGGAACCTGTTTTTAAAGCGGGCAAGTACTATTCATCTAATTAGGCGTTACAATGCAGTCGAGAAAAGAAGTGAGCTGCTGTTCAAGTCTGACTTCGGGTCTTGTGAAGTCAAACACAATGCCATTTATTTGGATTATATTCCAATAGTAAGTTATATTATTTCAATAAGACATATGATAGGTGCTATTGTTGTTCATTTTCCTGAAATTTCCTGAGACAAAACAGTTTAACTTTAGGCGCTGTTCGGGCGTTATTCCTTGAAACCTTAATTTCAATTTATTTTTTTAAAACAATTTTATTATTTTACTTGAATGTTCTCTCTTGGCGAACTAGTACAAACTGGAGTTATTTTGAATCAATTTACAAGAATTATGAAATAATTTATGGAAACATTTTAACCAGAATCAGTTACTAACTTCGGTTCATGACAAGGGTTACTTACCAATAATTCCAACCAAACGCTTTGAAAGAAGTAAATTAAATTTCAGACTTACTAAAAATTCTACCGCGACTCGAACTATCATAAAATTTGGTTATGTTGATTATTTCTATTATAATTATTTTTCTGTTGCAGGAACTCAAAGTTACTTAGAATTATTATATGACCATAAACTCCAAAGATCAGCGGCGAACTTCGCAATTGGTCCTTTCGGCGGTTCGCAAAATAGAGATTTCATTTGTGTTCAATCACTAGACGGGATTTTGAGCTTTTTTGAACAAGAAAGCCAAGTGTCGTATGTTGCTCTTCCAGATTTTTTGTTACCTGGACCATTGGATTATATTATCAAGACCGATAGCTTTCTTACAATTAGTTCTGATTGGGGAATTGTAGCTTACAAGTAAGATGTTCAGTTTCATGCAGGAGAAGGCGGCCAAGAATGATCCCCTCGGGAATTGTATTAAATTGTTAGTTAATGCATATGTTTTAGGTTATTAGTTAGTTAGTTTTTAGTTATGGGCTTCGCGGCAACGCATTTACCCAGAAACGACCCCTGTCCAGGCTTAGTTAGAGCTGGGGCGACCCATCCCAGATAAGTTACACCTTGGTGAACAGGGATACTATTTTTAGAACCCCTAGTATGTCGAGTATGTACCCCTAGGGGCTCAGTCTTATTCATGCACGGCTTGTTTTAAGGTTCGAACACCACCGGCTGGACATTCACACACATTTAAATCTTGTACATGCACGGGGCTCTAACCCCCGGCTGGACGTCCGAATCCTATTCGGGGAATCTACACAGTCCCTGAAAGCCCCATGGGTCCCCAAACTAACATATATGTATATGAAGCTGGAACAAAATGGCCGATACCCGACACGTGCACACTCGACCGAAGACGAATCGGAAGTCTGTTTTAGGTTATATACAATTCAGAGAACAGTAAATAGCGGCTAACTTCGAGATGTACTTTTGGGCAAAATGATCCCTCCAGGGATCATATAATCCACTTTTCTGCATAGTGTTCCTTTGTTTCTAGATTTTACTATAGTTCAAAATTATATGCGAAAATCTCAGAAAGGGTCTTATTGGAATGATAATAGTTTGCCTTAAGTACAAAATGGCGCTGACTTTCAGACAGCAACAAGACAATTTAAGGATCCTGTTTCTTATGGCTCTAAAGAGACATGCTAAAGGAGTTGATAAGTATGCAACTATATAATCGCCTGAAAATTTTGGGAACTTAACAAAAGATTTTTATGACAAACATGAATTAGGACTACCAATTTGCATACTAGATATGGAGAATAGAATGTGTGGATTAACAAAAAGGATGCTAGAAAAGTAGTATATCAATTCCTCATCCATTTTCTGTTAGTAGATAAATGGCAGGCAAGTACTTTAGGAGGGTTCCAACAGAGATATCCTGAAGTATATCTGATAGCACTAGGAGCAATATCAGCAGCTCGAGCTAGGGCCTTTAATCGTCCCAATGTTACAAAGTTTTTCATAGTTAAAATCATTCTTTAAGCACCGTGGCTGCCAAAAACTCCATGATTTAAGGTCCGTAGGCAAGTAGAACGTTTGACATCTGCTGAACGAAGTTCTTCTATTACTGGAGTAATATGTGTATCGGCAGGTGGAAATTATGTGCCTCCTATACTTCTTTTTTTTTAGGCTACGAATGAAAGCAGAACTTAAAGATGCAGGTCCGACAGGTTCTGCGCTTGTCTGTAATTTATACTAGTGGCTTTAGATGATGACTTTGCCAATGGTTCTATCTTTCCCTGTGTAATGTAGACCCAACCATAGAGGACCCAGTACTATTACTTTTCGCCACCTTTCGCACATTAAATACTTAGAAGTCATTGAAAATGCGAAGGTTTTCTCTCCTCATTGCACAAAAAACCTCAACTTATGGATGCGCAAATCATATTTCCATTATAACTGTCATGATAGGGCGCTTGAAGACTGGCTTAATAATAATCTAGGAAGGGTTAGCACTGGGTTTCAAATAACATCAATAATCAATGTATCATATATACGTGTACAAACCTGTACACAGCTAAATACCATTCAGAGCTTTAGAAAGTCTGGCATCGTTCCATATAACCTTTCTTCACTGCACACATAAGTTGCAACTTATGGATGTGCAAGTCATATTTCCATTATTCCACTATCATGTTAGGATGCTTGAAGATTGGTTCAATAATAATCATCATCCAGGAAGGTTATAACTGATTTTCAAATAGTATCAATAATCAACGAATCATATAAGCAAATCTGTATACAGCTAAATTCCATTCAGACTTTCAAATAGTCTGGCATCGTTCCATATAGCATCTCCTCACTACACACATAAGCTGCAACTTATGGATGCGCAAATCATGTATCCATTATCCCACTATCATGATAGGGTGGCAAGAGGATTGATTCAATAATAATCCAGGAAGGGTTATCACTGATTTTCAAATAACATCAATAATCAACGAATCATATATGCATATCTATATACACAGAGATAAGAAATACCATTTAGAGGTTTAAAAAGCCTGACATCGTTCCATATAGCCTCTCTTCACTGCACACATAAGCTGCAACTTATGGGTGTGCAAATCATATTTCCATTATCCCACGGTCATGTTACGCATTATAAGATCCTTTACACAAATAGTGCATTATATAAAATTCGGCCTCTCCTATTTTGGTGGATCCGCATGGCCATCCGCTCGCTTCGCTCGCTACGGGGGCTCAAGAAAAGGAAACTAACCAGGTGCTAACCCAAACTAACCCAAGACATACCCAAAATCAAGAAAAAAACTATTTAGAAAGATAATCTTAAAAAAATATAAAAAAAGCAACGGGGTTTGTACCCGGGCCGTCCAGGTGAGACCCAACTATCTAAACCTCTACACCACGAGAGCTCTAGACAAGAATTGATTGCATCACGAGATGGATCGATCAATAGGAAAGGTCGTTTTTTACATAGTGCACTATTTGTGAAAAGGATCTTAAAACGATCATGATAGGGTGATTGAAGATTGGTTCAATAACCATCCAGGAAGGGTTGTCCCTGATTTTAAAATAACATCAATAATCAACGAATCATATAAGCAAATCTGTATACAGCTAAATACCTTTCAGAGTTTAAAATAGTCTTGAATCGTTCCATATAGGCTCTCTTCACTACACACATAAGCTGCAACTTATGGCTGTACAAATCATATTTTCATTATCTCACTATCATGATAGGGTGCTTGAAGATCCAGGAAGAGTTATCACTGATTTTCAACTAGCCTTAATAATTCACGAGTCATATATGCAAACCTGGACTCAGCTAAATTCCATTCAGAACTTCAAAAAGCCCGCATAGAAATACGGGAAGGAAATTGGTCCATCGAATAGCAGTTGGGAAGATTTTAATCCCAATGGGGAAACCACGGCAATTGAATTTGTGGATATTGACATTCCAGGAGCAGATATTGAACATAATAAACAATGCTGCAGCAAACAACTAACTAATGACAGTTAATTTATTTTTGTTTCTCTTAAAGATGTATTACCACTGCCAAAAATGAATGTACATTAGCATTCAAGGAATACACGACAACTTCGCACCAATTATTTTAACCATCGCTCCATACAAAAACAATTGCTGGGAGAAAGACAAAAAAAGCAGTTCAAGAAAAACAAAAAGAACGACAAGAAACGCCATAAAGGAGAGGAAAAACTAAGACTTCTGCCAAGATGAAGACCAACGTAACAACTTCGTCTTTAAATGGCAACGAAAGTGATACAGAGTCAGATGACTGAAGATAATAGAGTTGATGAAAACGATGGTAATAATTTCACTTGTGATTTGTGTATCAGCGATTCTAAATTAATTCATGTCGGAAGAATCGTTAAGTTTTAAAGTTTAAGGATATGATTTCTTAACATGAAGTCTAGTTTTTTTTTATTATTTATTCAAGGCAAAATATGGCGAAATATGTTTATTTATTTATTCCAAAGAGGGTGGCTCTTTTTTTTAACTAAGCCTATAAAATGATTCTATTTTCGACAATAAATAAACGTTTATTAATTTTTCATGCTTGTCGTTTATTGTAAATATTTTTCAATATAAATTTTACCTAGAAGGTTGGACACAACGGTTACTTTGCAAGGTTCTACTTTCTAACCTCTTTAAATTTTTGGTTTCCTTTTTTAAACTTTTTAATATCCCAGAATATTCACAAAACTAAACGGTGCTTTGAATAAATATATATCAAACATTGAAAATAAAGAATACAGATATAAAGTGACTTTTTTAGAGGGATCATTTTGGACCCCTTTCTCCTATTATATGTAGCGGATAGTCTACGTAAGATGGTCCTGTACTTTATCTGAAAAAGTATTAAGGGTATTTAGAATATATTTTGTTTGGTTATAATTATTATTATATTACCTTTAAGCTGGTTTTTCTTCCTCCATAGGATGAGCGGCGGAGTTTTGTTTATTTTATACATCGTTACTATGAGTATAGCTATTTTGTATTATTAATTATCAGTAAATAGCGAATTTGAATATCAATTTATTTGGTAACCCGGCAATTTATATACACCAGTGGCGGCTCGCGGCTTTGAAAAGTGGGGAAGAGCTGCGGGCGTCGATAGAGGGAACAGCGTCGCAGACGAAAATTTTTTGGGGTCCACGCCAATTTGTTAATAATTATTACCGGTATTTTAGGTACATCATCAAAAAATAAAATATATTCATAATGTATTAGCAACAAATCATTTTGTTGCTAATACAAATGTCTACGAATAACACACTAAAACTAGAATATATAGAACATATCTCTTGTATAATACTATAATGGTTCAACCGTTGAATGTAAATAAAAAATAATTCCAAGAATTCACGGCGGAATGTCCCCTAATAAACTCGCAATAAACGAAACAACGTGCTTTCGCGTTGATCTGAGAATGGCAGTGCTACACGCCAGCTCTTCCAATCATTACAAACCAAACAAAATGTACGACCATTACGACGTCATCGTTGTCATGGCAACCAACTAGTTGCGCTTATACTTTTGATGACTCGACGGCTCTCGAGCAATACCTCTTCCATAAAGGTCTACATAAATGATAATGAAATTGACACTGCTGTCGGCGCGTACGCGAAAAGAAATAAACATTTTCATGTGCGTTCACCTCTGTTCTATTGCATAGTGGACTTAACGGGCAATGTGCAGGTGCAATACCTCCTTGGCAGGTGGCGAGATTCTTATGAAGCCTTGATTTTAATATTTGAAAATAATTGAATTATTAGTTATTAGAGGGGTAACGGGAAACAGATTATTCCTAAACTAAGAACATTTTATCATTGAATCTTAAAATATATTATTTTTCTGATGAATGAATTAATTGTATTTCTTTAAATTACATTTTCTTGAGGAAGTGGCACTTCCCCTACTTCCGCTGAATAGCCGCCACTGATATACACTGTAGTTATTGTTAATATTATTGTATGACTAGTTTCAGAGGCCATAACGCAAAAACAAATCTACAGTGTGCTTTAACATTTAAAAGTCAAATTCAATGGAACTTAATATGCAGCAAATAAATCTTTAAAAAAATAAAACAAGAACAATAATGGAGTCATAGAGAGCTAAAATAATAATTTATTTCTTTAATCGAATTATCCAACAATATCCATCTTATAAATTATAATATACCTACGGTCAATTATTATTATACTCAATTCTTATCCAATATGTTTTAGGTACAACATTCTCTCAGAGACCGCAGAAAAATGTGCAGACCCTATTTACTCAAAGCCAAAAATATCTAGTGAATGGGTATACAGTTTGGGTGAAGCATTAATAGATGTTCAAGTAATTAATGATATAATTAATAAGGAAACGTGGATTATAGTATTAGGAGAGAAAAATTTATTTTGTCTTACTGAAAATGGAAGACTCAAGTTCATGAAAAAGTTGGACTATTGTCCCATCTGCATGCATGCATACGTCATAGGTAATTTAAATTCTTAATGATAAAACTGATAAAAATATCGAATTTGATACTGTTTATAAATTTAAGAGCATTGTTGGAATCTCAGTGGTAAAATTCAACTTACTTTCCACGAAATTGAAAACATGCTACGTTATTTGATTATGTCTGACCCAGTCTAGAGTTTGTTAAATTCCCACTGGGAATACTTATTCCTTTCCAACTTCAATTTTAAATTCTCAGATAGGGAAGACCAGGGTGTCCACAACTATTTTATGGTGGTGCAAACAACAATCGCATCACGTTACATGTTAAAATCGCAATATATCTAATGGTCGAAGAGAAACAGTTAAATAAATTTAAAGGCAAGCAGATCTTAAAATAAAGCAAATAAATTGGAAATATTCTTTCTAGAATCAAACGAGCCATGTTATTTGGTATATAAATGAAAATCATTAAATAATGGAAATAACCCAGATGAAGATTGTTACGCATGTGCTCCGAATAGCTCGTTGGAAGATGAAGTGGCAGAATCATTCTATGATGATCCGATAAAATAACAAGAAAAATTACACTTCACTTCGTATTTATAACCGGCGACTTCAACGCTAAGATTGGGAAAAGAAATTCAGACGATACAGAAACATATTGGACTTACGATCTGGGTAAGAGAAATGAGAGATGTTGGCAAACTGGACAATGAAAATATATACAAATAAACAAATCGATTTTATACTTTCCAAGAATAGTAAAATATGCGCAGATGTGATAGATTAGAAATAGATTCTAACCTGAAAGGGATTACAGGCTAGTAAGGGCAAATTTTAAATTCAGCATCAAAAACGAGCGAAGAAAAGTGCAAAACCCAACGTAACCCAAATGGAGATAAGAGAAAAAGAAAAACTAAAAGGTCTGCAAGGCAGAGTAACAACAACGAAAACACTCTACCAAACAGATATAGATAGAATCTATAGAATAGAGCAAATTTAAAATAGACACTCAACTCAAATTATCGGATCAGAAGAACTAATATATATAACAAGAGTTAAAATAATCATTATTGAATAAATGCATTTACGAAGAAAAAATGCATAAAGAATGGTACAACTCTGAAATCATTCTTGCCTTTAAAAAAGTGACAATGCCATCTTTGAGAATTATAGACATATATCTCTTCTATCATACTTTAATAAACTCTACACCAGAATAATAAC
>MU185522.1:0-22244 GCA_016904865.1 Pissodes strobi
TTTTATTTTTAATTTTACAACAGTTGTAAGCCAATTTTTATTTTTTTCTAAATGCCCTTCTTTGATTCTACTTGATTGATTCCACTTGTAAATATATTTATAGTAAAAAGTATTGCAAGTCGACCTAAACTCATTGGGAAAGCCTTGATGTCCTGTTAATTCAGATATTTTTAATTTCAATCTAAGAAATTTTGCATTATTACTTTGGTTGGGAAAGCTTTGAAGTATTTCAAAAAATTGCGTATACGTTATAGTTAAATAACTTCGATCTGAAGCAAAAATAATAAAAAATAACGAAAGATTTATTCTTGTGTGACTAGAACAAGTTTTTTCCATAAATTACAAATAAATTATTAATGTACTTTTCCTTAATCATTAAAATTAAAAATCTCCGTAATCTCCTGGACTATCCTGTTAAAAAAAAGAAAATATTAGTTTTTAAGTAAATTCGGAAATTTTTACGAATTTATGCAATTATGAAATAAGTATTTTAATGAATATACGGTAAAAATATTGTGCGAACCCTTTAACCAATTTTAAAATCACCCAAAACGCCAAAATTTAATTAAATATAAAAAATGGAGCAAATTCGAGCAAGATTTTCTTATTGATACCTTTTGTTAGAATGGTAATGTACATATTACAGTATATTTGTAGTCAGAAATATGGTGAAATCATTAACAAAAATTTTATATTACGAATTTGTAATTGTGATTTGATAAATATATCAATCTTTTACATTTTAAGTCACCAGCGCTATGCAATAAGCAGAAAAATCAAAATCTTTTAAATATTAGTTATTACACACCTTGAGTATTGTTATCAATAACTAATTAAAAACGTTAATAGATTTTTGAAACAGTCAGTAAAATACAAACTTTATCAAAATATTTATTTGGTGAAAATAATAACTAATAAGAACGTAAGTAAACAATTCAAAATATATCAATTGTTTTTTCCAAAGCCAATTAGAGTACTAGAGTGTTATAAATCATTTCGTAATAAATTTGATTAAAAATACCGTAAACGAAAATATCGTTTTTGGCCAGCTTTTATTGAAATTCAACCTGTGTGCGGTGAGAGTCCGCCAACCGTTATCAAGCAGCCAAGCAAAAAACTACGATTCCTTTGTAGCGCTCGCTGAACACGCACCTCAAAACTGCCGCGTTTGAGTGGTTCTTATCGTATAGTTAATGTTCGGTGGTTTAGCTAAATAGAAACCATTATAGTTAGGTAAAATGGGTGCCAGAATGATTTATAATAAATTGTATCCTTTTACTAAGCCGAGGGCAGTTAATAAACAAAAAAATATTGGCTGGGGACAATGCTTGCCGAATTCACCAAATATACCCCAGAGGGCGTGAAATAGTGATTGTTTGGGCAGGAATTCTGGCTAATAGAATCATCGGTCGTCGATATATCACACTAATAACGGATAAATGTTTGGAACTTTTGTAGATGGAAATGGGTTTTAGCATATAGATTAGTATATACAGTGTGTCCCGCTTTTGATAAATCCACCGTAATATCTCAGTTATTAATAATGCGATTTTCTTCAAATTTGGGTGGTAATTGTATGTTGGAAAAATGATACATTTGGCATAGTAAAAAGTTTTTATTTTTCATTGATGCTGAGTTAGGGGGGAAAAGGTGGTCGATTTTTCGGCAAAAGGATATTAGGGCTTATTTTAGATAATTTTTTCTATCTTATTTAGATTCAGCATCTCCAAAAACCTCTTCATCAATATTTTCAAAATCTATAAAAACTGAGTATGGTAGAAATGAAAAATTAATTAACTTAATGAAACACTTTTTTTCTAAAATTCTTTATTTAATTGCGATGACAAACCTAAAAATTACTATTTGTTTTTCATAATTTTTACGTTTGTCATCGCAATTAAATAAAGAAGTTTTGAAAAATTAAAAAGTCTCAATAAATTAATTAATTTTTAATTTTTGCCATAATGAGTTTTTATAGATTTTGAAAATATGGTTTAAGAGGTTTTTGGAGATGCTGAATCTAAATCTGATAGAAAAAATTATCTAAAATAAGCAGTAATATCCTTTTGCCGAAAAATCGACCACCTTTTGCCCCCCAAACTCCGCACGGCATCGGCAACGAAAAATAAAAATTTTTACTATGCCAAATATTTCATTTTTCCAACATACAATTACCACTCAAATTTGAAGAAAATCTAATTATTAATAACTGAGATATTAGGGTGGATTTATGAAAAGCGGGACATACTGTAGATCTTTTTTGGAAGTTATACTTTTACTAATAAACATATTTTTTTTTAGCCCGATTCCAAGAATTACATAAGTGATAACATGGTGATTATTGGTATTAAAAATACCAAACTGCAATTTTTATGTGATAAGGAGTAAGTATAACTTAGTGGAAGCGTACGCACGAAAAACTCTCTTATCCCTTACAAACACGGGTTCCAAATTGTCGTTTATTAAGCGAATTCATTGCTCCAAGGTGGGGCATCGAAAATAGTCATCAAGCGGTCACGCTAATTTTAAATTGAATTAAGTAATTTTGGTCAACTTATTGATTGAGGAATTGTTTCATCATGCCATGAACTAACATTTTACTAAGTCTGTCTTGCAAATATATTAATTTTCGATAAAAGAAAAAATACATATAAATGAATTCGTTAAGTCAGTCATATTTGAAATAGAAAAAGTAACGGAAACAAATACAAGCAAAATCACAGTTTTTGAATGTGTGTTTAGAATAAATTAATTTTAAATCGGGGAAAATGAAATTATTGGGCTACAGTAACCACGTTTAATATGAAAACACTTTATGACGCTTTTTGCTTGTAATTTGATGATTATACTAAACCGCAGTGCAGTTGAACACTTATTTTTTGATATTTTTAATTCTGTAATCACTTTTAAAGACCGATTGCATTACGTGGCGCATTGGCTAATAGCAGGGAATTTTATTGGTTTTATGCTGACTAAGTAAAGAATAAGTTGAAATACTGTAGAACGGGGCTATTCGAGACAAATTTTTAACATTTTTGTCTATAACTCTGAAATTACTAGCAATGAAAACTTAAAAATACATTATAGGATGCATCTAGGCTTATATTATTTTAAGTGATAATTTGTTTTGTCGTACTTGTGGTACAACAATTTTTTTTGTACACTGTCTCAAATAGCCTAAACTAGCCGGGGGCTAATTGATACACATGATTATTTTTAAAAAAGGAATTAAATTTATGGAACTACAAAAAAACGCCATTTTCTGATGAAAACCAACAAATATATTCTATTTTCTTTACAAATAAAGGAAAAAACTCAAGATAAACAACAAACTTTATAAATTCTAAACGTCATCATGAGTTCAGATACTTAACTCAAAGGGAACTAATAAACAAGGACTAATGTATATTGAAGGTTGAAAATCTGCCTTAAAACTATAGAATAATCTTTTTCCACATTTTATCTGGACTGGTTCTTTTAGATGTTTAACCACCTGACCTTCTGTGATCCAGTCCTCATCGGAGGATGACTATCTACAAATTTCATTGCATTCCCCATCTTGGTGGGCACTTTTTTTAAAAATATAGCATAATATGCTTTATACGATGGCTGATTAATTTTCTGAATTTTTCCAATGTAGAATTTGGAAGACGTTTTGTACTCGACGAGTATCCACGATCCTACTTGGCGTCCATCATTAGAATATATATCTTGTTCCTCTTCAATTTCTTCTAGCAAATTCGAGACGGTTTCTACCTAAAATTCACTTCCATGCTAAAACCACTGACACTTATATCGTCATCACTACATTCCGGCAAACGTTGCTTCTTCTTTTGATTTAACTTTCTTTGAGTGCCAGATGTTGATGGAATGTCTGCCTGTTGTTTTCATTATGTCAATTGTTGTGACATTCTTCCCTGGTTCTATGTTAATTATTTTTCTTCTTTTTTTTATGGTGTTATCTTGGGGGTTGTGTAATTCGGTTAATATATCGCAAACTGACCCTGATACAAAAGTTTGAATAGGGGCTACATCATGAAATTTCTTTGGCAATCTTTCTTTAGGCCTAGACGGATCCAATGGGTATAAACCCGATTTAACATTTTCTGGACCTCTCTCATTGATATTTAGTCTAGCCACTAGCTTTTTAAGCAAGTCAGGAAATGAGT
Source organism: Pissodes strobi (assembly GCA_016904865.1). NCBI lineage: Eukaryota > Metazoa > Arthropoda > Insecta > Coleoptera > Curculionidae > Pissodes > Pissodes strobi. The sequence goes on from MU185522.1 coordinate 4,170, forward strand.
CCTTAGAGAGCACAGAAATTTGTCTACCTTCTCGTCCAGGAAAATTGTGACCTTTGGACCCGCACGATAAGATCGCTTTTGACTATATCCACTAAGTCGAATAGGAAACCCCATTCCGCAACAATATTGAGATGGCCAATGAAAATTTTTTCTTCCGTTGTGGTAAACATTGTGAATTGTCCAGAATTCAGTATTTTTGCCTTATATTTTTCGCCATAGTGTTGCTTTTGGAATTACACATGATGCCGCTGCTTCACGTAAGAAAAAATAGGCTTCTCTCACAGTGGATACGGGTAGACGTGGATAATAAAAACGCGCGGTACGGTCCGAAATTTTCATCTTGGATATTCGCTATGTACAGGGTGTCCCATTGGGATCTCGGAAACTATAAGAGATACCAAGTCTGTTAAATTAGGGCAAAGTTGCGCAATTTGATGCCAATCAAAATGCCGCCTTGGAAGTTTGAAAATTCCGAATACTCTCGAAGGTATTCGAAAAAAACCGAATATCCGCGATTTCGTTTTTATTTTTTCCTGACTCAATTTGAAGTGATATGACAAAATAAATTCCACATTCTCATTGTTACATTTTCTTCTTTACAAGATGGCGCTACTAGATTTTTAGTCCGAAGTTTTGTTCTTTCGCAACCATCATCAACTTGGTTTTTTTAAATAGGCAAAAAATTCCATTTTATGCTTAATTAACTTTAATTTTAATTCTAAATTCAATGACATAACACACTTGACATTTATCCGACGTTTCGTGGCGAAAATCCATCATCAGTGCTAGTTGCTGATGATGGAGATGGAACGAAACGTCCGATCAAAAGCCTGATCACGTCATCTTGAAGAGGAGGAAAAATGGCTATGAAAATGTCGAACTTATTTTGGTCTACTTTTTTAAGTAAAATCAGAAAAAAATAACTTGTTAAAATTTGTGGCAATTAATTGCCAGAACTCAGAATTTGAGATTTGATTTTATAATGAATTTATTTAAAAAAAAAGTAGAACAAAATATTTGTTGTTTCAGTGAAAGCTTCGAGAATACAAACAGATGAAAGTAGCAAAATTATAAACATTACAACAAGTATTCAAATTGAAAACCGTTTGCTTCAACGCATTTTTGGGTTAATCGATTAATTTTGTAAATTGCGCGTTGAATGGTTCTTGCTCATATAGCTCTTATTTCTCCCACTAAATTATAACGCAGTTCTTCGATATTTTCGGGCAAATTCCGATATAATCGATTTTGCATAAAACCCAGAAATAGTAATCTAATGGGTTTACGGGCTTCTTGCTGGCCACCGTACAACCCCTTGATTCCCAATCCATTTACCAGGAAATAAAAGATTGAGAATCTCTGTCACTCCTCTTCCATTATGGGGAGGAGCACCATCTTGTTGCCACCATAGATTTCTTAATACTTCTAATGGTTCGTTCGATAAGGCATCCATTATTTCTTGCTCTATCAAATCTATAATATTTTTGAGATGTAAGGTGACCATCCAAGAAAAATGTGCCAATGATTTTGTTACGCCACGTTCCCACCCATATACTACACGATTCCGTTCCCTGAGGTCTCACTTCTTGATTTTGTCGCGGATTATTCACAGACCAATAATGTTCATTGTGTCGGTTAAATATTCCGGACGTGGAAAAAGTGCACTCGTCCGTCCAAATTATTTTATTCAAAAAATCACCATCTTCTAATTTATTTTGCATCCAATGACAAAATTCTAGACGCCTTTCAGAATCACCAGGTCTTAAAGTTTGACTCGCGTGAATTTTAAATGGCTTGTACCCATGCGATCTAAGAGTTCGCCAAATTCTCATGCATGGTATTTCCAAATCATCGTCATTTGCCCTAAGAGATGATCTAGGTGCATTTTCAACCTATAATATAGAAATTAGTAAATAATTAGTTACCTTTTAGTACGCTATATTAAGTTCCAGTATCTAAAATACGCGCTTCTTCATCCTGATCTATTCGCCTGCCGTATATCTTTCTTGGTTTTTCCAAACCTTCATGCTCTGCTAAATTTTTGTCAAGTTTTGCAAAATAGGAAAAATGTGGCTGTTGCCTTTCAGGGTATTCCTGCAGATATCGGTGACTTGTAATCTGGGCATTTCTAAGACAAATGTAGTATATGCGGATCATATCACGTTTTTCTAAACACGAGAAAGACGTTTTTATTGATAACAAAAATCAAGAATAATCTAGACTCAAATAAGTAAAGAAAAACGTCAAAATACTCCTGCCATTTTGAAACAAAAGAAAATTCCACGGCTAAGTATGATGGATAAGAAGGAGTATGACACTATGCAAATATTGCTATTCTAGAACAACACTAGGACAACTTAAAAAAAAGTAACGTCGGCGTCGGATTGTAAATGTAATGGCGTCATCATGTAGGAGAGCAATAATTGAAGTTTGTTTTAATCTATTTTTTTTTGGATAAATTCTGATATTAAGTTCTGGCAATTACAAACATAAATTCTAACAAATGATTTTCTTCTAATATTACTAAAACAGATAGACCAAAATAAATATGACTTTTTTATAGTCATTTTTTTCTTCTCTGCAAGATGGCGTCATCAGATGTTTCGTTCCATCGTCATCATCAGCAACTAGCACTGATGATAGATTTTCGGCTGGAAGCGTCGCATATATGTCAAGTGTGTTATGTCATTAAATTTAGAGTTAAAATTAGAGTTGATTAAGCTAGAAATAGAATTTTTCGACTATTTAAAAAAACAAAGTTGATGATGGTTGTGAAGAACCGAAACGTCTGATTAAAAATTTAGCAATGCCATCTTATAGAGACGAAAAAGTAACAATGAAAATGTGGAATTTATATCGCGGATATTCGGTTTTTTTTTCGAATGCCTTCGAGAGTATTCGGAATTTTCGAACTTCCGAGGCGGTATTTTGATTGGCATCAAATTGCACAACTTTGCCCTAATTTAACCGACTTCGTATCTCTTATAGTTTCCGAGATCCCAATGATACGCCTCGAATTTGGGACACCCTGTACAGCTGCTGGGTAGGACGGTGGTGAACGATGGTGTGCGCCAGTGGCAAAGGCTTGAACTTTAACGATTACGTTTTATGTATCTAATATCATTGTTGAAACACGGGAGCACACAAATGTTATTATTGTAATTATTAGTTGTAAAAATACACTTCTCCAATAAATTTACGCACCACCAAAATATTACCAAAAGTTTAAAGTAAATTTTTGTCAAAACTACTTGCCCGATTTGAATGATTTTTTTTTGAATGACAGGTTGACTCTTCCAGAAAGTTAGTGTACTACTGTATTTGCATAAAAACTTTTTTTTCTATAAATACAGGGTGTTGCAATGATAACAAGTTTTTTTCATAAAATTTGTAACACCCTGTGGAGTTCAACAGTTACAATATCAACTTAAAATTAAAATCAGAATGTAGCTTTATCTTTTTGGAACATTTTGATTTACTCTATTATCTTGGTCTCAACAAGAGAAACACAATTTTATAGCAGAACATGTTATAATTAAAATTTATTATCCAAATGTAACAACGAAAAACAAAGAAACAGAATCTAAAAAAAGGCAGTAGCGCGTATTTTCGCCTCTGGCACGAATAACTGCTTGGCAACGACGACGGCCCATACTTAAAATAAGCGAGCGTATATCATTTTGGTCAAGTTCTTCCCATATTTCAATCAGTCGCCTCCCCACGTCTTCCAAAGTGTGTTCAAGTTCCGTTCCTCTTGTAACCTCCTCCCAAGAGTGTCCCAGAGATTTTCTATGGGATTAATATCCGGGCTTCGAGCTTGCCATGCCATGGTATCAATGCCAACTTCCTCTAGATAATTCCGCCCTATATATGGCGCGAATGGAATTACATGTTGGTCTAAAACTTCCAATATGTACCTTTCGGCTGTAAGGCTTCCATTATTTATGACCACAAGTTCTGTGCGACCAGTCAAATAAATACCTCCCCAGACCATCACAGATCCTCCTCCAAATAATGTGGTATTTGAAAAATTACACTGAGCATATTGTTCGTTAGAGCGTCGATATACACAGATGCGCCTGTCGTTATTGTACAAACAAAATCTTGACTCATCCGTAAATAATACCTGTTGCCATTCAGCTTCTAACCAGTTACGATATTCGCTGGCAAAATTCGGCCTGGCTCTTCGATGATCTCTAGTTAGCGCTGGCCTCCGAGCAGCAATTCTAGGTCTCAAATTGTGTTCTCTTAGTCTCTGATGAACTGTTTCACCACAAATTTGTAAACCATTAGCATCTCGAAGCTGGGTTTGAAGGGTCCGGGCTGTTACAAAACGTTGTCTTAATGCTGCTAGTCATAAAAACCGCTTCTAATAGGGGTTGTTATTCGATTCCTTCCTTGTCCCGGTCTGCGACCATGGCTTCCAGTGTCTCTAAATCTTTGTATAACTCGCGAAACGGTTGTATGACATACATTAAATCGTCTACCAAATCTTCGGTTATTTCAGCCTTCCTCAAACAATATTAATGCGGGAGCACATTCTTCGCGAGTAAGATTTCGTGTTTCACGTTGCATATTAATTAAAATGAAGGTTTTTGCAAAGAAAAAACGTAAGGAATAACACTGAAAATACACTTCTATGAAATGCGTGTTGACACCTGTATTTAGCTAATGACAATTTACTATAACTTATGTTTTTTTCATAGCCTGCTACTCACTGTAGTGCGAATAATGCAAATTTAAATTAAAAAAAACATGCTATAAAATTGTGTTTCTCTTGTTGTGACCAAGATAATAGAGTAAATCAAAAAACAAAATGTTCCAAAAAGATAAAGCTACATTTTGATTTTAATTTTAAGTTGATATTGTAACTGTTGAACTCCACAGGGTGTTACAAATTTTACGAAAAAAAACTTGTTATCATTGCAACACCCTGTATTTATAGAAAAATAAGTTTTTATGCAAATAGAGTAGTACCTACACTAACTTTCTGGAAGAGTCAACCTGTCATTAAAAAAAATTATTCAAATCGGGCAAGTAGTTTGGACAAAAATTTACTTTAAACTTTTGGTTATTTTTTGGTAGTGCGTTAATTTATTGGAGAAGTGTACATAAAAGAAAACGATATGTGCCTAAGACCACACGACAGAAGTAAATTCAAAAATCCGAGATTAATATTATTAAATAAAAGTATTTTTTTTGTGTTCTATATTTTAAAATTACTTGCCACAACTTCGATGTTTAAAGCAAAATTTTGCCTCGAAGTCTATAAAATCGGCATAAACCGCTGCTTATCGCTTGAAATAAAAATTCACCGATCATGGCCCATTTTTCAATCTTCAAATCGTTTTAAATGAGATTTCAGGCAACTAAATCTACTTGCATACCACAAAAACGATACGCATCGATATACTAAAGGTAAAATTTTACCTCGAAATCTGCCATCAAATCCACCAGAAACTGCCTTTAATCACCAAAAAATTTTTCCAGCTTCAAACCGTTTTCAATGAAATTTCAGGCAATTAAATGTATAAATCTACATATTGAAAATATTGCAAGACGTGTTCCTTCAAATTTTCCATAATGCATCGAAAGCAAAGTTGCGTTCATGTATCACTCCTGAAATCGCTAAAATAGTGGAATTTTTTGGCATTTTAAACATGTTTCAATATAATCGCGAGTGTCTTATTTCCCGATCTCGCACGGAAAACTGTTATGCGTTTTTTTTTATTTTAGAGATCACTAGGTTTACCGATCTTAGATTGATTTCTTGAGAATAGTTTTGTGTTGGTTGGCACGTACGCTTAAGGTAGATTTTTCAGACTGAAAATCAAAAAAGTTACCCATTCGGCATTTTCAATCGGATCGATGAGATTTTTTGGTATGTTCTGCCCATGTGTGTACGAAAGTGTGGTTGCTCCAGATTATTCGGTTTTCCCGTAATAAAATATTAAGTGGTGTCGTGTCAAAACTCGAAATGGCGTCAAGTTTAAATTCAACGAGCTCACCCTGTATAAAATGCATTATCCAAAGTGTCTTTTAATACAGTTGTTTGTCGTAGATTTTCGTGGAATAATTGGCTTTTCTAAAAAAACTACTTTTCGAGAAAAAAATAAAAATTTCAATTTTTTGGACCTAGAGCATTTGGAGAGTTTTTCTCCTAGAAATTCCCTATCGAACTGTCGTCTCAGTTTTTTCGGCCTCACGTAATTATAAAAATGCTACTAAGTTCGTCGATTACCGACACCGTACGTAACGAATCTTACACATAGCTAATATATCCATTGAGTTCGCACATTGACTGCGATGAAAAGGTGGGTATGATTATGATGTATCGATTAAAGTAAAAAGTTTGCTCATGATTAATATTTCTTATTGAATTGAAATATGGATCATGCCGGCGAGGAAAACGTCTCTGTCGGAGGAACTGGCTTTATGGTCCACAAACGCCACAACACAAGTCTCGAATCATTTAAAAATATATCAACCAGGGTCAGTTACGTAACACTCAGACTAAATGCGAGATAATGTGTCCAAGATTATACAAGTTTACGCACCAACCGCTGACCATACAGATGAGGAAGTTGATCTCTTTTATGAGGACATAAGCCGAGCTTGGGAAGAAAACAGGACCCATTTTACACTTCTGTGCGGCGATTTTAATGCTAAAATAGGGTTGAAATCTGATGAATCGGAAACTCCGCTTGGTTGCTTCGGTTCGGAGGGCAGAAATGATCGCGGCAAGACTATGCTGGATTCCTGCTACAAAACAAGTTATTCCTTATGAATATCTTTTTTGGCAAAAAACTCAATCGAAGGTGGACTTGGGAGAGCCCGAATGGCCGGATAAGAAATGAAATTGACTACATAATAACTGATAAAAGACAGATCGTCAAAGATGTATCAGTGTTGAATAAATTCTCAACTGGGAGTGATCATCGGATAGTAAGAGCCAAAATCTCACTTAACCTAAAAAGAGAACGCCATAAAATGGCCAATAAATCAAGCAGCCAACTGTGGCAACCCCCACCAGACATATCTGAATTCCAGCGATGCATCGACGGTCTGATAGAAGCGCCGGATGCGGAGGCAAGTGTGGATATTTTGAACGATGCTATAGTTGCGGCCCTATCAGAGGGTTAAAGAAAATACTGCTCAAGAAGGGAAGCAAGAATCACCGAGAGGACAAGACAACTGATGCAAGAGAGAAGGAGGCGAAGAAGTGAAGCGGTAACCAAGGGTGAACAGCTGAGAGAAATGAATAAACAAATATCTAGAGCGATACTCCTTCTCGGATGTCAGAGGATATGAGAGAAAAGAGATCGAGCACACTATAGAGAATAATAAAAGTGTGAAAGTACTTCGCAGGAAACTTAAAAGCGGAAAAAGAGAAATATGCAAAATGAGGGACAGAGAAGGAAAAATTACGACAAACAGAAAATAAATACTGAACATTGTGGAGGAATTTTACTAACTACTATATAAAAGTCGCCACCCTGGTGAAGGAAAGATGGACTATGCGCCAGAACTTCTGACATCTGAAAGAGCCATTGTCAATCAAAGTTTAGAGGAATTACCGGATATTACAACAGAGGAAATAAAATTGGCTCTGAAAAAAAAACAAAAACAACAAAGCACCAGGTGAAGATAATGCACTCTCTGACGCAGTCAAAATAGGCGGTCAACACTTACTCCAAAAACTATAAGCCCTCTTCAATCTATGTCTCTTTAATAGCGCAATTCCAGAAAAATGGCACAATTCCATCGTGATCCTATTACATAAAAAAGGAGATATTGCGGAATTGGAAAACTACAGACCAATAAGCCTTCTGAGTCACCTCTACAAACTGTTCACTAGAATTATAACCACCCGACTAGAGAACAAGTTCGACTTTTTTCAACCTGTAGAACAGGCGGGTTTCCGTGGCGGCTTTGGCACTAATGACCATTTACAGAGCATTAAAACATTGGTTGAGAAGACAATTGAATATAATTGGCCTCTGGCCCTCAAGGCTTTTGACACCGTTGATTTGGATGTGGTTTTGGGGGCACTCCAGGAATGCAGAATTGATTACCGATACACTAAACTTATCCCTAACATCTACAAAAATGCAACAATGACGGTAAAGCTACATGAAAATACCAACCGCATACCCATTGGCCGAGGTGTAAGGCAAGGCGATACGTTGTCCCTTAAGTTGTTCATCACAGTTATGGAAAGCGTATTCAAGAAACTCGATTGGGACCAAAAAGGCTTAAACGTCGATGGATAAAACCTAACTAATCTACGCTTCGCGGATGATATAGTATTGATTTCGGCTAGCCTCGGAGACATAAGCCTGATGCTAGGAGATCTACAGGAGGTGTGCGTGAGAGTTGGCCTGAATATAAACATGTTAAAAACAAAATTTATGACAAACCTTGTTCCCAGTGGTAATATAAACCTTGGTACGAACGAAATTGAGCTGGTGGATAATTATATATACCTCGGCTATGAAATACGCATTTGCAGAGATAACCAAACGCGTGAATTGGAAAGAAGAATCGTCCTCTCAGGGGCAGAATTTGGGAAGCTGAGGCATATACTAAAAAGCGACATTCCAATCACTTTAAAAAGAAAAGCTCTTAACCAATGCGTGCTACCCGTTATGACGTATGGCTCCGAAACTTCAACGTTAACAACCACAATTGCTAAGAATCTCAAAGTAACGTAGAGAAAGATGGAGAGGCTGATGCTTGGTGTGACCCTGAGAGATCACATATGAAATGAGGATCTACGCAGAAGAACTGGTGTTAATGATCATATCCATCTCTAAACTGAAGTGGAACTGGGCTGGTCATGTGGCTCGAATCTAGGATGAAAGATGGACTAAAAGACCACTCGAATGGAGACCTCGTACATACAAACTAAGCAGAGGTAGACCACCGACACGATGGACCGACGACATAAATAGAACTTGTAGCAACTGGATTCAGACGGCTCAAAATACAAGGGATTGGAAAACAATAGGGGAGGCCTATGTCCAACAATTGACGCAGAGGGGCTGATTGATGATGAAAATTTCTTAGAAAATACCTTTCTAATAAGACGAATAATAGGCAAAGAACAAGGGTATGGGTGAACGAACTACCCAGAAAAAGAAACGCATTTGGTTAATATCAACATATTTTGGAAGAGTTAAATATGAAGAACATTTTTAAAATTATTTTCGGATGAAAGAAGAAATTTCAATACATAAATGTATTGAATATATAAGGACCCGATGGTGATAATTTGTGTCTCGCTGATCCCACAAATATTTACGCTCTCATATTAAATCAGTGAGCATTTCCATATCCGGTTATTTTAAATTTTCTCAATAAAACTGCGAATAAATGCAAACCGATTTGCAGCTATTGAAATCGGTGGTCGACTCAAATATGTTCAGGTAATTTTTGTTATGATCTAGTTATTTAAAAATTCACCAGACAAATAAAATATGACATAATAAGAAGAAACTAATTAATAGTATTATTGACATTTATCCCTCTGTGATTTACTTTGCATCAAACTATACCCCGAGCTTAAATTCAATCTGATATCATGGTGAATAAATCTACTCTCTCTAATAAATGAAATTCAGATTGGTAATAGCACTGAGTTTTAATGAGAGGTTAATAAAAATATCAAGGGTATACAGCAGTTATGTTTCTAGAATAATACAGGTACTCTAATCATTATGAATTACAGCTAAACTTATTACTTTCTATGTTTTAATGTTAATCCGTAACCTGTAATCCAAGCCTTAATAGATTTTAGCCCACCTTTTCTCACGACGAGTGACGAAGTTCCTACAGCGTTTCCTATAGTACTTTTCCGAGCTCGACGAAATGACTTTTCTTAAATACTTATTTACTTTCCTCGGGTCTCTGTTACTCACAGGCACTTTTTACGAGTTGGTCAATAGTGTTTAACCATTTGGACAGAGTAACATTCTAGAAAAGTATTTTTTTACCAAGTTTTCCCGAGTTCCCATATGTTTTTAGGCAGAGTAACGTTCTAAGTCGCGTGAAGATTATTTTCTGACTAACTATTTCCCAAAGTTTTTTTAGCTTTTATACCATCTTTCACGGCTTGTTTTCTCATAAAAAAATCTGGAATTAGCACCTGCAGCTATTAATTTTTTTTTACCAAGAACACTTAATATTGCCTATTTCTAATTTTAATATGACAATTAGCGTTTTAGCATGTTCTGTAAATTCCTATACCGCCGAGTGTTCCAAATTAGGATAATTAAAATTGGCTTTAATGACTTTTGCATTCCAATCCAGGGTCTTTGCTCGGTGAATATTCTTAATAGAAACGCCCCCGGGCCAAGATTTTCTTTTTAGAGCAAAGTTTGTGAAGCGTCCAACTGGTGGGTGATATTCCTTTTAGTTAGTTCATCTAGTTTCGCGTGATAATGCCGTCGGAAAAAATAATTAAAAGTCGGCTGTACTTCGAGTCTTATTCCGTTTCTGGTGGAATTAAACAAAATTCCGTTAATTTGGAATATATTCCAATAGTAAGTTATTTTATTTTAATAAGGTATACGATGTGTGCTATTATTGTACATTTTCCTGGGCGTTTTTTCTTAGGCAAAATAATTTAACTTTAGACGAGGTTCGAGCATTATTTCTTGAAACTTGAATTTCAATTTAAATTTTGTTTTAAAAATGAAATTATTATTTTATTTGAATGTTCGCTCTTGGCGAGCTGATACAAACCGTAGTTAATTTTTTGATCAATTTAAAATGCATAATTTGTCCTAATAATTTAATCAGAATAGGTTACTCACTCCGATTCATTACACTACTGTGAGAGCTTCTAATAAAAGCGGGTCGTGCGCGCGTTGTTTTTTGTTTGTTGTATGTTAAAATTCGGATGTTTACGCTTCCGCTGTGAGAGAAGCCTTATTATGTTGAATACAGAGACTGTCGACACATCAAAAGTGAATTTACACAGACATTCGGGGATCTATTCATTGATTGACTCCGACTGTCTATAAAACCATCGACTATTCATTCGGATTTTAATAATACCGGGGATTTCGAGAACAAAATTGGGACTGGAACGATGACTGCTTGTGTAAAGCCACCCTACTAAACTACCTACCTAAAACCTAAAAGTTCATATAATTTAAAAGTAATATATTTAGCACAAAATAAATTGAATTTTTGTTTGACTAAGTGCTAGTTTCTTCAAGTTCGTATAACTTTATTTTTAGAATAATTACTATAGTTACAATTATTTTATTCAGTCCTCTTAATAAATATTTGAAGATTAAAATTATCCATGCTTTAGCGTAATTAGTACACCTCACAGATGATCGTTTTCCGTCAAACAAAAAAGTATATTTAGGCACGCACTTAATTTGTTTGCTTAATACTATTATTTCACTTGTTTTATTTCAGGCAAGCCAATGTTTTAATCAATTGTAAGCAAGCAATTGAATCATCATATAAGTATCTGATACATCAGCTCACATATGCTGGTGAAGACATTCCCGAATTTTTACAACACTGGGATACATTACTCAAAAATTTGGATGCAATTCTTGACAGAAACAAGATATAAGTTTAAGTTTCATCGTTTTCGACGCCATTTTTATGTAGTGACGTTTTTTTTTGTATATATAAGAGTCCATTTGTATTTTATTTCGTTTTCAAATGTAACTACATGCTAAAGTTCAAGAAAATCCATTTTATTTTTAAAATCTGTTATATGTTTTGAATAAAGTTTCTGTTTGATATATAGTTATAACTGACTGCAAGTCTTGTTTTATTTAATTGTATTGAAACCGCTATACTTTATATTTACCGTCTTAAAGAATACCTGATTTTTACTAGTAAAAAAAATAGTGTGCTTGTGGACCGCACATCAGAAGTGAAACTTCATCCATATAAAAGAGAATATTTTTGTTTTATGCAAATTCGCTAAGTAGAATAGTAGAACATATGAAACCCGTGCCCGTTCAAGAGAAAGATAGACAAGTGAAATGGGGTTATTTTGTCAGATTTTTGATCCGAGGCTCCGTTGCAGAGATATCGGCAAAAAACGTTTTATTTCCAAAATCCCCCATAAAAATTTCGGGGGGGGGGGGGGGGAGGAGGATCCACATTTTACCCCGGCTGCATGTCCTGAAATTTTCAACCCTCTAGCTATACTGGAACAAGGGGCGTTTAACTAAAGAAGTTACACTTCAACAATAACAGTAATGGAATCCTACTGCGGGCATAGTTCCGTTTTATTGTACTTATGAGTTTGGTAGAGTCAAAAATTCTAATCATTTCTTAGTTTATAAAATATTCCCATATTTTGAGGTATTCTTTCAGGAACTTTGTGTGAAAGGATTCAGGTGAGTATTTTGATTATATTTTCTCTGCGGGTTTGGACATTTCGCAGGATGGGATGGGTATTTCTTTGCAAACAGTGGTACCATCTCTAAGCAAAAAAGAGGCAATGCATGTAAATTAAAGAATGAAACGAAAAGTATGTATGTGTAAGGTATTACCCGTGAATGAGAGGTTTCCATGAATAATGTATCTTGTTTAGAGATATCTTACTCAGACTCATTTTCATAGATTTCGGTTTCTTCATGATCTGATTCGTCTGTCAGATTTATCATCATACGGTAATTCATATAGCGTTTCGCCGCGTTCCACCTTTTCTAATAATTTTTGCACTTGCATTTCTGTTCATTTTTGAATGACCACATGGTGATTAAATACTAAATGATGTCTAATATTCGATAAAATAGAAATACTAAACACCATAATAAAACTACGTAATTGATGATCACCTCGGTATGACTAAAATTCAACACAAAGCTCCCTCGAGAATCAAACAAAGTCTCTGCTGAAGTGCTGACAGTATGTGGGCCTAATCCAAGAAGGTAGATAGAACGGTAGCTTCCAATAAGCTCCCTTTCACGGAATATGGGTAATTTTGCATGCGGCCGGTGTGATGAGAGACGGTGCCCGACCTTTGGAGGGTTAAATATTGTCACAAAAAAACTTAACGCCCACTATGTGACGTTTGGTCATTAACTGGAAGTAAATTTTTAGTACACCCCGGTACTATTCCTGCTTCCGTTCGAAGTACGAAATCTACTCTATTTCGAAATGGTGCGGAGTAATAAAACCTACTTATAAATGCAAAACGCTAACAGAGTGGTCAAATAAATTTTTGTGATTTCTAAATATTTAGCCACAGCTGTTATAGCCTGCTGTATTATATTTTAACCATTCCACCCTGTTTTGTATGGCAATCCCGCTGCAAACAATAGGCTTTATTAGCAAAGGGGCAATTTTCTACCTGCAGTAGCGTACGTTTGGGTATTGGGTCAAATTTGAATGTTTACAATAGTAATAAAAAAACCTAAGTGTGATAAATATAATGCTGGGAAAGTCCGAGTATTAGGACAGGTAAATGTTTAAAATATGTACGTATATGTACGTAATTATGTACGCCTATGTATCAGCCATCAGAAAATGATTTTTTACTTCGCATCATTTCGTAATAGAGTATAATTCCGATATTGAATTCGATTTTATATCTGTCCCGCGTGACCTAAGGAAAATCCGTTTTATTGAATCGTCGAGAAATGGCGCAGTGAAATTTCCTGTGGGCTGACTTCGTTTTTCGAGGCGCGAGACGACGCGACGTCTTGTTCGGCTTTGTAGGCACGTTTCTTTTCCAGAGAAGCCTTTCCGTTGTTTAGTCGATTCATTTAAAATTCGTTTTAAGCCTAAGCATTTGCGGTGGATTTTCTCGGCTAACAACGTAGTGATTCCCGTATTGGCCATTGCGATCTGTTTTCGCCAGGCGAGGATATTTGAAATTGGCTTTTTCTGGCATAGGCAGCCACTGTGGTGCTTGGCGGTTTTTTTTATGTGTCGTGTAGTTTCGCCCTCCGTTTAAAAGGTAAGTTTGCTTTATAAGTTGTTTTGCGTTTCTCGGGACTTTATTAATTGCATGGACTCGATGTAATAGTCTGATTATTCGGCGTGACGTCATCCTAATTAGATAATTGATTAGGGTTGATAGCTTTTTTTTACTGCTCGGGTGGCCTAGTTATTATTTAATGATTATTAAATTAACCGTTTTCATTCATATCAGACTCGATTTAATTGGCTTGATTATTTGGTGTGACGTCAAATCGATTAGAGGTTCATTTAAGGTTTTGGGCTTCTATATTTGAATGAAACAGTCGTTATGGTTTATTCAGGGGGCTTTGCGATCAGCCTAATTAATCGTTTTTATTTTGTTTCCGACGAAATGTAATGTAGATTTTCGGTAATTTAGTAGTTCGATTTACTTGACCTTTCCGAGGCGATTTAGCGACGAGTGTAAAATTTAACCATTGATTTCTATTTCGCTTTATCAAAGGCAACTTTTTTTACAGCCATAAGTTGCGATTAATGCTTAAACCGCTAATTTCATAGAATTTAGTATACTACTGAAGTTAGAATCAATGGAATGGGGAATTATGGTTTTTATCTTTTATTTTATTATTTATTCTTGCAATCAACTTCTAGAGATTCGTGTGGGTTGTTGATTTTAATTATTAATTAGACATTAGGAAATTCGGTTGTTAGTGGTTAGGTAATGCAGTTTCGTTTGTTATTAGTTACCGTACTAAGGGAAGCCCTCAGATCATGTCGTATAATGTAGAGTATATATTTTTGCATATTTTTGTTCATTGTCGTTTACTTTGTTGAACTTTGTTCTCGATTTATTAAATTAAAGGTAGAGGTACGCTTTGCCAAACTCCGTGCGATGTTTTTATTCAAGTATATTTTGCTGCTTTTGGTTCATTATACCGTACTTGAACTTTTCTTATGAATTATTAAAATTCAGGAAAAATTGTTCTTTATACTTGATAGTAATATGGAAGGTCAATCAGACCATTTATTTGTCCAATTCATTTAATATGATTTTTCATTAAAGTTTATTTTGTTGCTTTTGTTAATTTTTTTTTGATCATACTTGAACTCTTTTATCAATATGGGATGGATTTTATCTGTACCAGACTGGGAACGACCCATTTAATTACATTCATTTATCTTTTATTTTGTACTATTGCTGTTAGTTACTGCTTTCGATTTTGAACGTTTATTTTGCGGTGCCAAACTCGGTCCGAATTATTGGACTGCTTATTTCCTCTTTCTAAAAGGCTGTAATATTATTTTTAACTGAACCATTTTAGTTTTTTTTGCATAACTAATATTAAGTTACAGTTGTAAATATTTCGATTGCTCTAATATACTGTTACGGTGGTGCTCTTTTCTCATTTAATCTTTGGTTGTTTTCCTTTTGGTTCATCTTTGAAATTTGATTTAAAATAACAAGGGGGGGTCTCTTAAATCTGATATTTGAAACACTGCGGAATTATTTTTTGAAGAGATCGTATATAATAGCAATCGATTCACATATCGTTGTGACTCGTTACTAGGGAATGTTTCAATTTCTAGGGTCCTTTCCCCGGGCAGGAGTTTGGTTGTTGTTCCGCCGGGTGAGAATTTGGGTCTTCTCACTAGGCCGGAACTTGATGGTTCCCCTACTTGTCTGGACTGCTGTAGATTTGGCTTAGTGGAGCTTGCTTACCTGGTGTGACCAGACGGTCCATAGGACCGGCGAGACGTGATGGACGTCGGAGGGTTTTCCAACTAGTCTGGTTCCGGAACAAGCCGCCCTGGTTCACCTGACGGTGAAACCTCCTAGAAAGCTAAGTGCTTAATATTTTAGTATTAAATGTCTGTTGTGTACTAACTGTCTCTTATTGAGTTAGCCCTGTAACCCTTGTTAGAAAGCCCTTATCTATAATATAGGCTTTCTATAGGGCGAGACCAATCGGGAGAAAAACTTCGTAACGGTACGTCGGATCGCTCTGAAACGTATACCTAACGATTTGTAATCGAAAAAAAAATTTTTGATTTTTTGTCTGTATGTATGTGTGTATGTATGTATGTATGTATGTGATGAAATCGATTACAGGTCGCAATTTTGAAGATAGCGACTTGAAATTTGGCATAGAGGTAGAGGTCCACGAACCCTCGGAACCTATTGATTTTGGTTACGATCGGTTAATATACAGGGTGTGAAAACAGGACAAGTTACCGTTTTTTGGCATTTTTGTCCGTGTAACAAGGACCAACTTTTCTCTTTTTTGATGTCAAATGAAAGTATTCGGTAAGACACGTATTTTTGTTCCTTTGCTCTTTTGGTATAATTGTTATACAGGGTGTGAAAACAGGATAAGTTACCGTTTTTTGGCATATACAGGTCGGAATTTTGAAGATAGCGACTTGAAATTTGGCATACAGGTAGAGGTCCACAAACCCTCGAAGCCTGTTGATTTTGGTTACGATCGATTAATATACAGGGTGTGAAAACAGGACAAGTTACGGTTTTTTGGCATTTTTGTCCGTGTAAACAAGGACAAAATTCTTTTTTCTATGTCAAATGAAAGTATTCGGAAAGACACGTATTTTTGTTCCTTTGCTCTTTTGCTATAATTGTTATACAGGGTGTGAAAACGGGACAAGTTACCGTTTTTTGGCATTTACAGGTCGCAATTTTGAAGATAGCGACCTGAAATTTGGCATAGAGCTAGAGGTCCACAAACCCTAGAAGCCTAATGATTTTGGTTACGATCGGTTAATATACAGGGTGTGAAAACAGGACAAGTTACGGTTTTTTGGCATTTACACGTCGCAATTTTGAAGATAGCGACTTGAAATTTGGCATAGTGTTAGAGGTCCACAAACCCTCGAAGCCTATTGAGTTTGGTTACGACCGGTTAATATACAGGGTGTGAAAACAGGACAAGTTACCGGTTTTTGGCCTTTACAGGTCGCAATTTTGAAGATAGCGACTTGACATTTGGCATAGCTGTAGAGGTCCACAAACCCTCGAAACTTATTGATATTGGTTACGCTCGGTTAATATACAAGGTGTGAAAACAGGACAAGTTGCGGTTTTTTGGCATTTAGAGTTCGCAATTTTGAAGATAGCTACGTGAAATTTGGCATAGAGGTAGATGTCCACAAACCCTCGAAGCCTGTTGATTTTGGTTACGATCGGTTAATATACAGCGTGTGAAAACAGGACAAGTTACTGTTTTTTGGCATTGAGAGGTCGCAATATTGAAGATAGCGACTTGAAATTTGGCATAGAGATAGAGGTACACAAACCCTCGAAGCCTTTTAATTTTGGTTACGAACTGTTAATATACAGGGTGTGAAAACAGGATAAGTTACTGTTTTTTGGCATTTTTGTCGATGTCAATTTATAAGTAGAGGGGAAAGTATGTTAGCATTTTTTGTTGACAACATGGTCACCATAGCAACTAATTAATAATATGTATATCACTAATCAAAGATATAGTATGGTACTTAGTATTGTTTATGAAGCCTAATTTGATACTAAAAAGTTGGTTGCTATGGTAACCAAAAAAAAGTAAAAAATCGTCACAATTCATCAATCGTACTTAGAGATTTGATATTTGGTATTTAGATAAAGATTAAAAAAAAATAACGATTGACGTTGACAAGTCGGTTACCATGGCAACCAGTTAGAAATTTATCACGGTAAAATTAGACTAGCGATTGGTAACTCTAATTATAAGGGCTTTCTAATTATAGGTCACGGTACGGGTAGGAGCGTGGCAATAATGTGTGACCGAAAGTCACACATACGAGGCCCGGAGGGCCTCGCGCGTGCCGCAGGCACGAGTGGCCACGCCACTTGTTAGAAAGCCCTTATCTATAATATAGGGCTTTCTATAGGGCGCGACCAATCGGGATAAAAACTTCGTAACGGTACGTCGGATCGCTCTGGGACTTATACCTATCGATTTGTAATCGAAAAAAAAAATTTTGATTTTTTGTCTGTATGTGTGTATGTGTGTATGTGTGTATGTATGTGATGAGATCGACTACAGGTCGCAATTTTGAAGATAGCGACTTGAAATTTGGCATAGAGGTAGAGGTCCACAAACCCTCGGAACCTATTGATTTTGGTTACGATCGGTTAATATACAGGGTGTGAAA
>MU185522.1:22254-58178 GCA_016904865.1 Pissodes strobi
TACGATCGGTTAATATACAGGGTGTGAAAACAGGACAAGTTACCGTTATTTGGCATTTTTGCCCGTGTATCAAGGACCAACTTTTCTTTTTTTTATGTCAAATGAAAGTATTCGGTAAGATACGTATTTCTGTTCCTTTGCTCTTTTTCTCTAATTGTTATACAGGGTGTGAAAACAGGAAAAGTTATCGTTTTTGGCATTTACAGGTCCCAAGTTTTCAGATAGCGACTTGGAATTTGGCATAGAGGTAGAGGTCCACAAACCCTTGGAACCTATCGATTTTGATTACGATCGGTTAATATACAGGGTGTGAAAACAGGACAAGTCACCGTTTTTTTGCCATTTTTGTCCGTGTAAACAAGGATAATATTCTTTTTTTATGTCAAATGAAAGTATTCGGTAAGAGACGTATTTTTGTTCCTTCGCTCTTTTGCTCTAATTGTTATACAGGGTGTGAAAACAGGACAAGTTACCGTCTTTTGGCATTTACAGGTCGCAATTTTGAAGATAGCGACTAGAAATTATGCATAGTTAGAGGTCCACAAACCCTCGGAGCGTATTGATTTTGGTTACGATCGGTTAATATACAGGGTGTGAAAACAGGAAAAGTTACCGTTTTTTGGCATTTACAGGTCGCAATTTTGAAGATAGCGACTTGAAATTTGGCATAGATGTAGAGGTCCACAAGCCCTCGAACCCTATTGATTTTGGCTACGAACGGTTAATATACAGGGTGTGAAAATAGGAAAAGTTACCGTTTTTTGGCATTTACAGTTCGTAATTTTGAAGATAGCGACTTGACATTTGGCACAGAAGTAGAGGTCCACAAGCCTTCGAAGGCTATTGATTTTGTTACGATCGGTTAATATACAGGGTGTGAAAACAGGACAAGTTACCGTTTTTTGGCATTTGCAGGTCGCAATATTGAAGATAGCGACTTGAAATTTGGCATAGAGGTAGAGGTCCACAAACCCTCGAAGCCTATTGATTTTGGTTACGATCTGTTAATATACAGGGTGTGAAAACAGGACAAGTTAAAGTTTTTTGGCATTTTTTACGTGTAAACAAAACCAACTTTTCTCTTTTTCGATGTCAATTTATAAGTCGAGGTGAAAGTATGTTAGAATTTTTTGTTGACAACATGGTTACCATAGCAAACAATTAATAATAAGTATATTACTAATAAAAGAAAAGACATAGAATGGTACTTAGGAATGTTTATGAAGCCTAATTTGACACTAAAAAATTGATTGCTATGGTAACTAAAAAAAAAAGCAAAAAATCGTCATAATTCGTCAATCGTACGACTTAGAGATTTGATATTTGGTATTTAGGTAAAGATTTTAAAAAAATTAAGGATTGACGTTGACAAGTCGGTTACCATCGCAACCAATTAATAATATTTATATCACTAATAAAAGATATACTGTGGTACTTAGGATTGTTTATGAAGCCTAATTTGATACTAAAAAATTGGTTGCTATGGTAACCAAAAAACGTAAAAAATCGTCATTATTCGTCAGTCGTACGACTTAGAGATTTGATATATGGTATTTAGGTAAAGATTAAAAAACAATTAACAATTGACGTTGACAAGTCGGTTACCATGGCAACCAATTAATAATATGTATATCATTAATTAAATATATAGTATGGTACTTAGGATTGTTTATGAAGCATAATTTCTTACTAAAAAATTGGTTGGTATGGTAACCAAAAAAAAAAGTAAAAAATCGTCATAATTCGTCAATCGTACGACTTATAGATTTGATAGTTGGTATTTAGGTAAAGATAAAAAAATTAACGATTGACGTTGACAAGTCGGTTACCATGGCAACCAATTAAAAATTTATCACGGTAAAATTAGACTAGCGATTGGTAAAGCTATTAATAAGGGCTTTCTAATTATAGGCCACGGTACGGATAGGAGCGTGGCAATTATGTGTGACCGAAGGTCACACAAACGAGGCCCGAAGGGCCTCGCGCGTGCCGCAGGCACGAGTGGCCACGCCACTTGTTATATTCGCGCCCCACTTTATCTCGGCGGTTTACGTGATCACGACCCCGCGCGGTAGACCAAACCCAAGTTTTCTTTTTACTATCACCAATTTCTCGTTGGGCCTCTTAGGCGCTTAAGTGGTGCCTATTTCATTTTCATTTAACTTAAATCTTCATAGAGTTTTGGTCAATCACTGATAAATTATTTATTTTTATTGCTATAGTTAATTATTATTAGATAGTTTAGTTTTTTGGGGGGTTCAAACCACCTACGATCATTGGTATCGCACCTGTATTTATGTAATAATATTTTAGCCTCCTCAATTTATTTTTGCACCCTTTTGTATCTATCGCTATTTTAGGTCGTTACCGTTGCCTATTTTGATTTTTTTAAAATAAAGAGATAGTATTGTATCTGCGGCGTTTTTATTTGGTTCGACAATCTACTGATCGACAATTTACAGTTTCACTAGTTTTGGTGGTGGCAATCTTTTCTTTTGCGATTCTTACCGGCAAGATTTACCTTGAGGAGCGAAGGTCTTGCAGCAGGTTCCACGAATAACGCGGGAATTTCCAATTTGGTCCCTAACGAACTCGGTGGCGCCCAAAGAACCTTTCTCCGGTTAATTGAACAGCGGGCAAATTGCGCGCTCACTTTACAACTTGCTACATGGCCTTGCATTCCGACCTTGCCGGTTGTTTATTTTAAGGGAGTATATCTGGTCGAATTCGGTAAGTGTACACTAATATTAATCTCGGTGGAACTCGTCATAGCTCCACGAGCATTGAACATCTTTTAATTTTTCTTTTAAATAAAAAAAAAATATATTTTTATTACACAGAAAGCGCGTCGCAACTACTCGATAGCGGTAGTGGCATGTCTTGAATTGAAGGTATAGTTTAATTGCTTTATGACGACTTGTGAACTATTCCGTGGCACCACGCCTTGGTTGGCGTGCAGGTTATGTAGCTCAGATTAGGGATCGATCTACGTCAGGTGAGAAGAGATGATAAGGAAGACACTTTGGTGAAAACCCTAACAATATGTCTATTGCTCAAAGCCTTAACTGTCTTTTCGGTTGAGGGATACTTTGAATTGTTTTAAAAATCTGTGTTACTTATAATAATATTTAAAAGTTGTGTTGCTTTTTATTTATAGTTAGCTTTTGCTAGGTAATTTGAGCGTTTTTAACGGCAGATTAGTTTAGCTTAATTTCGCTCAGAGCTTACACTGCACTTTAAAAATTTGACAGATTCTTGAAATTGTCTTTATTATAGTTTTGACAAATTTATCTTAGATTCGACTTTTTAGGTGGGTAGTTCACGCCCATGTGTGCTGCGAAACTCAGTTTTAGCTAGAGAATTAGGCTGCAGGTTACGACCCCCCCCCCCAGAACCCTACGCACATGTGTGCTGTAAGGAACTGGTTAAACACGTTTTGGTAAGAAACAAAATCTGTCGAACTGGGGGTTCACTTGAGTATTTGTATAATAAAATTTGCTGACCGCTTGTGTTATTCGTCCGTGTTGTTTGTGATTTGTCTTGAATGTTTACAAACTATTTTCCAAGTTCAAGTTCAAACAGGACAGGGTGATATATACTTAGTAGTTTATGCATTTTAGTAGTTCGCAATATTGACACGAGTTAATTTTTGAACATCGATATTTTCAACGATCGGTGTACCATCTCTACTGAGAAGAATCCATAGAAAAATATCAAAGGGGAGGGAAGTAGCCTATGGAAAAAAATTCTAAATATTGAGGGAGCATTACTCAAACTTCTCTGCTGATTTTCCGGGAAGGAAATGGTTGATTGAAGGCACATCGCAACCATATACGAATGAAAATTGGCCACTGCTCCAAAAAAATGCATCTATTCAAAATTGTCATTACTGATTATTCTTATTGTGATTGTGGATGTGTTGAGGATCTTGACCACATTTTTTTAGAATTTTATAGACATTTATTAAAGGAATAGATATGTAGGATGGTTTCAGACAAACTGGCAATTTTATTTCGACCAGTTGATTTTCCAAAGGTTATTTAGCCACGACAGTAATCACCCAAGTGTTTTAGTTTCTTATTGCTTGTACTTTCTGCTTATATTACAGTCATACGAATCGCTATTTCTAAATATAAAACCATTGAAGACTCCGTAGGTACATATATTTTTTAGTTCAATATTTTTGAACATAAAAAAGTTTCGGATAACAATAGCGTCAAATCAAATCCGACTTAATATACTGTGGGTATGCAAGTACAAAAGGTGTGAAATAAATTGATGTACGGAATTAACGGTTCAATCAGATTATATCTATTATAACCATCTACAAATCTCTGGGTATTTTTCTTTATTAACCCAGCGGCATGTTTATTCAAATGCCAAAATATAAAGATATGGACATAATCCGAAATTAAGTGTATTGTACTTTGTTGTGAATAGGTTTAGTAATTTTCAGCATAAGCGGTCATTATTTTCATTCGAATTAATAGTATAACAGTATTTCAAATTTTTTTATTATGTGAAAACGACCCTGATTGCAACATATACAAGCAAAGAAGGGTTTGATAGAATAGTCATCCGTAGCTATCACTAGTCTCAAAACAAAGCGTAATGAATCGTTAACGCCGAGAGGATAATTCTTTCGACGTTAACGAATGAATGCGACATTGAATACCACAATCTACAATTCGGAGCAGTGCCTATAGGGATGTCAATGACTGCTGCCCGATGGGTCTCCTCTTTTTACCATCGCGTCGTAAAAATAAGAAATAGTTTTGAATTTAATCAATTTGTAGATCCGGCAACACATGTTGCCATGCTGTAGTCAAAAACGTTAGTTATTACCTGTTGGCTGACATGGTCTCCCCTAGTTAGACCCTGAACAGGAGGAGTTTTGCATCGTTTATAGAAGTTTGTAAAGAAGGGTTCATAACCTACATCCACATTGCCAGGAACAGAGAGAACCAGTCTACATCTTCTTGGTTGCCGTTGGCAGGATACTCTTCAACTCATAGAGTGGCTTAAGTCGGAGATAATATCTACGGCGGACCCCATTTACATGTCCATTGAAGTCTCTTACCCATGAACTACCCCAAGTGTGTTACCTCGTCCTTCCATTCGATGATGCTGTCATTAGCCTTTATATGGCGCGATTGCCAAGGTCAAGGTCAGTTTGGAAGAACGTAATCGCTTGAGTTTTCCTGGGATTAATGAGAAGATATAATGATTATAATCATTAGTGATCCAAGTCGAGATTTTGTTTAAAACTTCAATGAACAATGAGAGACCCTTGTCAGTTTCTTCAGGAGCGAAATTCAGGTAGGTATACGTAAAGGTCCTCAGCATACATGTAATAGGAGCAATTCGTAAGGACCTTATCAAAATCGGAGGTGAACAAAGTAAAGAGAAGGGGACTCGGTGACGGTGTTTTGATTTTGACTATTATACCCTTTGTGCCTGGAAATGCGCATACAAAATCGAATGACAGGCTGTCGCCTCTCCTTTTAGTTATTTTCTCTCTGGATGTAACCATTCTTCCCTAGTTTATTATTCTTGGGTCCTAGGCAAGGCTTTTATGCGAAAGTACATCCAACCCACGGTCAATATACTAGCATCCAACCCACAGTTCCGTTATGGGTCTTAATTAAACCAATAGAATGCACAAAAGTGACAGTTATTGGGTGGTGCACAGGACGTTGCGGGGACCGGACTTCAGAGTTGTTTACATTTCATTTTCACTTCACGCATGACCAGCCGCTCGCTTCGCTCGCTCCACGGCGCAGCCAGACAAAACTACCCCGAATTTTAAAAAAGAAACGAACATAACTTTGAAAAAAATAAAAAAAACATCGACGGGAATCGAACCCGGGCCACCGTATCACAAACACAACATCCAACCACTGACCTATTAGCCCGCTTGAAAGCAATTCGCTGGACCATAAATATATGAGCCGTATTCGATTGAGACTGAAGATCAGTTCAAAATGAACTGAAAACTAATATTTCAGTTCAGGGAGCCAAAGTCAAATACATCACTTGTTTTTTTGACGCACTGCAATTTTATACAACTTTTGCGTACTTATATTTAATTAAAAATGTACTTTTTTTAACTTGTTTTGCGGTATCCATGTCGACTCATCAGAGTATATGTTTTGTTAGTTGATAGATCCTCAAGAACTAAATCATCCATTTTTAGGTTCTTGTTTTCCACCGTTATAGTACGATTACAAATTAGAGTTGTTCTGGAAGTAGGGGAAGCGAAAATCGAGTCAAAAATTCTAAAAGCAAAACCAAAACATGAAACATGAAAATATTAAAAGGACAATTGATATTTAAATACCATCTTTTACTTGAACTACTGAACCGATCTAAGTGATCCCGGTCCATTTTCGGTTCACTTACAGGTGAGCTACAGCTGGATCATTTTTTGGGTAGTGGGGGCAAAGTGATATTTTTACAATCGAACACGAATCAGTTCAATAAAGTTCAGTTAGATCGATCTGAATCGATCCAAAGTAGTAAATCGAATACGGCTATTGTGTGTCAACAATGTAATGCACGCACAACTGCGAAGCCCTGTGACCGAGGTCCTGGAAACGTCTACTGGTGGAGTTACATGAAATTTATGGAATTTGGGCAAAATGTAAAAACAAAGGGAGTAACTGCTAGATTAGAACTGATTTTGGGCATGCCTTGGGTGAGTTTTAGTTGGTTGCGCCCCCGCAGCGAGCGGAGGGCCATGCGTTTTCCCTCTCTTATCTAGCCCCGCCCCTTAACTGTCACTTGTGCATTCCTACTGGTTTAATTAAGACCCATAACGGAACTGTGGGCTTTATAGTACAATACAATCGACTTAAATATATGCGAAAAGTTTTATTGGAAAGGTTGTAAAATTAATATTTTTAATAATTAATTTCGTACCAATTACTGCGTACGTCTCCTCCAATTTTTCTGCTGGAAAATAACTATTAAGAATTGGATGAATTATGTTTATTACCAACGAAAATGAAAGAAATACTGTTTTTAGCTATCCCGGAGTTCCTAAATATCCGCTTCTCATCTATATATACCAGACGCGGGAATCTAAATCTGAATGATATATCTAGAATCTCTCGCCGTTTTTACACTCAATGTAATAAAATAACCACAATCTGCAATAAGATATATGGCCTCCAAAAAGAAAAGAAATTGGAAAACAAAGTGTTATCCTAAACACATCTCGAAGCGCTGTCTACAAGATTCTTGTCTCGTCGTAAAATACAGCTCCGGCGAGCCGGGCAAGAGTATTTCTGATCGAATATGGTTTGGTTCAAGGGCTGTTATTCTTGATATGTGGTGGATCAAGTATTACAATAAATAAAAATTTAACCAGTCGAGTAAGAGCATTCCTAGTAAGGATGTATTCTTCATTGAATTTTAAAGTTTACTTCTGTTGCAATGCATTTGCGTATAGGTAGAGCAAAATGCGGGGCTAACTGTATGCGTATTAGAAGCGTTATTATCAATTCTGCGTTTAGCTTTGCACTTTCGTGTAACTAGACGCGAGTGTTTCCTGCTATTTGGCTCACTTTATTTAAGTTAATCGGTTTTCTTCTCTAGAAATGTTTGAAATGGAACATAAGTCATGATACATGCCTCATCTTGCCCCAGATAACAAATGATATGGGGTATCATATTGTTGGGTATAATTTGGACCAACTGTTTTCTCATAAGAAAAAAATATAGGAATATTTTTTGCAGCATAATGGTTCGTAGTTATAAAAGAAGGCAACGAGGGGAAATCGTCAAAAGACAGCATGAAGAAACCGGTTGAAAAGGGATTGTCTAGAGAAATAGGTTACCGCCAAACTGCACTGGGGTATAGTACCACAGATCACTTTGGAGAGGCACGTCAAGGCAATAGGACCAAGTGAAAATAAATTAGATTTTCCATTGGGAGCGATTAAAACTGGGTTTCGTAATGATGAAGAAAATGAGTTAGCGAAATATTTGGAAGAAATGGAAGCAACATTATTCGGACTGTAGTACAAGAGCATTTAGTTGCCATAGCGTACGATCAAAAATGGTCCATACATTTAATGCAACAACCAAACTGGCGGGTGTGGTCTGAGTCCAGGGATCTTTAAAACGCCATTAAGAAGACTTGTCTATAAGAAAACCGGAAGCAACCTTAGCTGCCAGACCTATGAGTTTTAACGAGGGTTCAGCTGCGAAGTTCTATGGGCTATTGGGTTAAGTATTGAATAAATATAAACGTTGTTTGAGTACTCCTTTATTCAAACAACGATATAAATTAGAGCCTGACGATGAAGCGCGTGTTTCGTCGGTTTCAAAAAGAAAGTCGAAAATAACCTCACTAAAGGGAAGGAAGCAAGTGGAGTCGTTATCGTCAGCTGAACGAGTAGTCGAGGACAACCAGTTACCGTTGAAACATATGCGTTAATGCTGCTGGAATCTAAATGCCATCTTTCCTCGAAAACGTATGAAAGTAGAATTATTAAATAATTTGGCACCAGGAACAACTTTCATTGTAATCTTAGCGGATTATGTTTTGGTTCAAAGGCATCGTCCAATACAGTAGTGCAAGCAAAAACAACCTTGTACTACTGTTACTAGATGGTCACGCTACAAACACCAAAAACATCGAGCTAATTGATCTTGCTAGAGAAAATGGGCGTGATCAATATTTGATTTCCACCGCATTGTACACACAGGCTTCAACCATTGGATGTTTCATTATGAAGCGTTTACGTGTGTATTATGACCAACGCTTGGCTTAGATTTCGCCCAGGTAGAGTTAATAAACATGTTTCAAATAAGCAAAATTTTCGGAAAAACTTTCGGACAAGCTGCTAGTATCTTCATACAAATCGGAGAGTTCCTTTGTAGGTTAATTTTGAACTTTAAAATTTTCCTTTTCAAAATCTATCAAACTATTTCCAATTTTCCATTTTTCAGTTGCAGGGTCATGAATCAGACCGTGAGTATGATTCAACTATCGTTTATCCTTAACTGACAAATCGACAAAAAATGTTCTTACGAGTGGGTGAACTGTCTCAAGATATTCCTTATAAGCGGGAGTTTTAGACAATTCAAGGATGTTTTCTCTAATTTCTTCTGAATGGAAGAATGAATGATCTAGGGGGGTGTTAATACCGCTGTGACCTGTACAGATCTATTGTGTCCCCATTTCCATGGTGCTTCCGTTGATGTGATTCTCAATCAGAGTAGCTCATCCAGAGTCAGTGCTTTGATAAAAGCAAGTAGTCTGGATGGTTCTATGGATGAAAATTGCTCCTGTTCGATGATGCAGCACCTGAAGCAGGCCATTCGCCTGTTCGTGACCGCCTCGCACTCCGCGAGAAGGTGTTCCGGGGTTTCCTGCTTCTTCTCACAGAACCGGCAACTGTCCCGTTTTCAATTTTTATTCTCTCCAAGTGCCTTCTTAACCGGCATCGGCAGTGGCCCGTCAGAAAGCCGGTGAGGATGCGGAGATTGTTCTTACTCAATGTTATAAGGTGTTTGGAGCTTTCTGGGTGAGGGGGCCCTAGAAACATCTTTAATTGCCTTAATCCTGGAAGGCGTTCCCATAGGCTGATCCATTAGGTTCGCTCTTCTTTCCTGAATTTTCCGTGTAGGTGTGCGTCCTTATACCACAGAAAGGTTCCGGTCCTAAAAGCCGGGTTTGTGCTCCCACTGTCGCCAATTGGTCTGCTTTTTTGTTGCCTTCTATCCCAGCGTGGTCTGATATCCATTAAAGGGATAATGTGGTATTCTTGCCTATTCTTGCTCCATGGAGCTGATTGTTGTTGAGCTCAGCGTTTTGATGGCTGCTTAATTGTTTGAGAAGATGACAATCTCTTTCTTCCTATAGTTTCCGTCGAGGTTGAACTGCGCACATCTTCCTATGGCGTTAATTTCTGCCTGGAATATGTCCGGGTGCTTTCCCATTGCTTCGGAGAAGCCTGGCCCAAATACTGCGGCTCCGGACCCCTGTTTAGTTCTTGCCCCGTTTGTATACCATTTTATGACACTTTGCTGCGATGTGAGGATGCAAGTGGTATTCTTTTTCTTTCTTCTCTACTTCTTATCATGACTGTGAAGTATTTTTCAAAATTGTATCTTTTGACTATATCGTCCCTGGGGAGCCCAAGAATTCGTATATGCTTTGTCAGGGATGTTAAGTCACTCTTTCTAAGCTATCCCCCTTCGCCCGCTCCCTCTCTTGCAAGTGATTCTAGTCATTGCTTGTCTAGCTGCTCCCTCTACAACAATGTGTAGATGTGTGAGACTCACAATTGCCTCGATTGCTGCTGTTGGACAAGCTTTCATTGCACCTGTTATGCTTATGCACTCCAGGCGTTGTACTTTGTTGAGAACTGATTGTATGTTCTGCTTTTCCGTTTCCTTGAACCAAATGCTCGAACCGTAAAGTATGGTGGGTCTTACTATCATTGCGTACATCCATCGCAGGATTTCTGATTTACATTCGCAGGTTATTCCTGCAAGGCTTCGGCATACCATGAGGGCCTTCATAGCCTTAGTTACAACAACTCAATTTGTTTATTCCATTTGAGTTTGCAGTCCAGCGTTATGCCTAGATATCTGACTTCCGATAGCGTGTAATATTGGTTCCGTGTATTCTGATAACTCTCATTCTAGGGAGTTCTCTCTTCTTAGAGAAAGGTACTATGGTTGTTTTTGATGGGTTTATTTCCAGCCCCACTGTTTGGCACCATTCTTCCGTTGCTTTGAGTTTAGCTTGAATGATTTCACATAGTGTACCTTCAAACTTTCCTCTTACTGTGATGATAATATCATCGGCATACACAACACAATGTAGGCCGAGGTCTGTCAGTTTTTCCAGTAGTTCATCCACCACTAGACTCCACATTAATGGTGAGCATACTCCGCCCTGTGGCATACCTCGAGTGATGCTCACTTCAATAATAGTCTGATTGCCTACTGAAGTTTCTGCTGTCCTCATGGCAAGCATCTCACACATGCATCGAGATATTGTGTCGTTCACTCCCCTTCTCGTTAGTGCCCTCTTTACAGACACGTGGGATGTATTATCGAAGGCTCCCGCGATGTCTAGGAAGGCGCAAAGCGCGATTTCTTTCTCATTTAGAGTTTCTTGTATCATGCTGGTCAGTTGGAACAGTGCGGTCTCTGTGGACCTGTCAGTTCTGTATGCATGCTGGCTTGCATTCAATGGCCGTGTTTCTAAGGTAGTGGATCTGATGTAATTGTCTACTGCCTTCTCCCTCGCCTTGAGTAAGAATAACGTGAGACTGATTGGTCTGAAGGATTTGGGTTAGTTTGTCCTCTATCTTGAGATCTTGTTGTGGAACTCATCTGCGACTCGAGCTGGGTAAAAACACATCGTCATTATAATCATCATGATTATCCTGAAATATTTCTTCGTCCGGCAAAAATGATGGTATTTCACTTTGAAGATCTGCAAGTATTATTCTTTGATATATGCTTGTCTGTCTTCTTATTGGTTGTTGTTTGATGGGCGAAAACTTAGATTGTGGAGGAGCTGAAAATAATGGAGGTGAAGGATGTTCCCGTTTTATTAATGGGTTCGATTTGATGCTACAAGCCTTCAAACAACACGCCATTCTTTGTAAAATTTCTTATATCTAGATTATGATTTTTTATTGGTAAAGGAAACTGTTGCTTTTCAATCTGCTTAGATCAGTGTTGATCAAGCTCTAGCCGTTTAAACGGACAAAGAAATTGTATACTTTAGATTATATATAATGGGGCAACATGCTAGATATAGCTCTATTCTCAGAGAACTTCTCTGATACCAATTTTCTTGCCTTGGAAACGCCGAACATAATCATTATCGAGGAGGAAGAAGCAATTTCCCCAACCGCACGATACCGTAATCTCATCTGCTAGTCTTAAAATCCTTCCAGATTCTCACTTAAACTTAAAATAATGTGATTTTTTTCTGCCAGTTCTTACAATATGCTTCTCAGTTACCATCTATCAGCTAGTGGACCATTATTCAGTCCAGCATCAACAATGTGCTTTTAACGTCTAGCTACCAAAGTTCAGATGACGACAATTTTCCATTGCGTATGCTTGCAATATCTTATACTTCGTTATATAAGACACCCATTTGGACAGACCCACCACCACGTAACTCTTCATAAGTATAAGACTCTAAAAGTGCTTCCCCTAGTTTTTGAATGGTAGCTTTGAATACTACTGCCCAACAAAGGTAATGCCCATTCCCAGTGTTGAGGTAAAAGCTAAAAGAAAGAATTGCCGAACAAGAAAGACGGCAATTCCACCTCCAGTTCTTATAAAAGAAAATTGCAAAAATACTAATTTTCTAAAAGAAAACAACACAAAACTTGTTTGTAAAAAAAAGAAAACAAGTAGCAGAGGTGATTTTATAATTACAGCTGAAGTTGACACAGATTGTTTATACAGTGATGAAAAGTATTTAGAGTCCACTGAAGGTTGGAATGCCTGTCAAATGTATCGGAAATGGGCGCAGAATTCTTGCGTCGGGGTAGAGCAAGATGACCCAATCGGTTACACGTGTGATATAGGTAAATAGGAATAAATCCCTATCTTAACCCGTTGGCTACTCCATCTTACCCCTTGCTTGCCATGGGCAAGATGGGATATTTTTCAGTATTTCAAAATAGTTTTTAATATTTTTTCTTGCGACTTAAGCCAATTATTTGTTAAATTTGTTATATGAGTCAAAAGGAGTGTTCCTGAATAAACCATATTATTTGATAATTTGGTTTCATTTTTATTAATATAAATTCTTAGCATCCCCGCCTTGCCTCTAGTTCACCTAAATATTTTATTTATGCACTAATTTTGCAAACATTTTAAATTTTCAAGTATCTGTGGGTACCACTTTAAATTTTACATTGCCACACTGTTTGAATATTTTTTCCAACATAACTGCTTTATTAATTTTTGTTAACTTTTTAGTAGACTCATTTATTAGGTAATTTAAAATGCATCGTGACATAATCACTTGTATCATAAAGATGATGTAGATTGAAAGTATTGAAAAGTGATCAACCCATAACACGATTTTGTAAAACTCCCAAGTCAAAATATATAATTTGAATCTAATTTGTCGGATATTTGATTATGATCGGCTATTTGTATCGATATCGAGCCGTGTTTACTTTGATCGCCCCAAGAGTTCGTGCAATTTTTTTAAATCGTTACTCTCCACTTATGTCATAACAACGGTTACAGATTATCATGTATTAATAATTTTCCATTGAAGGTAAACTAATTTTTACCCATTACATCTCAGATAAAAAGGGAATGTTTTTGCTTTTTTTTTCTTGAAATATAAAAGGTATATCCATTTTAGCTGCGAAGAGTACTGGAGATGGATAGTGAATAATACGCCTAGACACGGAAATGACACATACACTTATAGCAATAATTTTTGCATGTTATACAAAAGTTTCCTTTTCTTTCTTCAATATAACTTCAACATGTATACAGCCTCTCCCAAGCATAAATTTATAGCTCCGCGATTGCTTTCCACTAAGCGAAAATATTAGATTTTTAATCTCATAATCCTAAAGGCATGTGAGACTTCTAGCAACCTTTTGGTGTGGCTATCAAGAGCAGTCAAATCAGGAAGGAATGCCTCCTTCAATTAACGGTCTAAAAGATGTGGGTGCCGGGTAATGAGGGAATTCAAGGCAACGAAATGGCTGATCACCTGGCTAGAGAAGATGCAAGGACTCCATTTTATGAAGAAGAACCATTTTATGGACTCATGGAGAACCATCTCACAAAAAAGATTGTTGATCGGATGAAAAGGCAGAACATAGCCTACAGAACGAAGACCTCAGGAAAGGCACAGACCAACAGATTCATCTACTATTCACCTAATTACATCGAGAAGCGTCTACCTCAAAGCACTCGGAGCATGTTTATTTTTGCTAAAACAAACAAAGGTTAATATGTGGTTTGTGTTAGGTATCCTTCTAAAAACCTATAAACCAAGGCACAATATAAACTGCAGGTTCTGCAATACCGCAGCAGGGACTGCGCAACATATGGTGTGTTTCTAGACAATTTTACTCGGCAAAATAGGCTAGCGACCTACCTTACCTTTTAATTTGTTGGTGATTTAAATTTAAAAAGTATATTTGTGTGTGATTTAAATTTAAAAGTATAATATCCTTTTAGAGGTTCTATTGTGCCACAAGATCCTCCCCTGTTTACCTATGAGTGGACGCAGGTTGCGCAGATGATGAAAACGCATAAAAATGTGTCCCCTGAGAACTAAAATTAATTGGTCCGAGTGTTTTTAGTTTAATTCAGCTAAAAGAAAGACAGTCTGAGTGGAGGGCTTTCGGTGGGCGACTCTGTATTTAAGAAGAGTAGCGTAGAGAGCACCAGTCGATAGTCTATTCTGGTATTATCTATGACAAATTTGTTCAGAATTCAATAGAATCGAATGCCTTATGGAAATCCACAAATATCAGATATAAATAGGAAATACCTATGTAAACTAAATGTTCAATTTCATTAGTATTGTGAAAAGATTCGACTGACTAAAATTAAATCGATTTAGTAGTTTAGTAACAAACTAAATCCCCGGCCAGTCAGCCAGTGTCCTGGTTTTTAGTTTGCTATACAGTTGGTCACCTTATGTTTCCACTATCTTCTCTGTATAAGCAAACCATATTATATAATAATAATAAAATATTATGGCGTATATTGCGAGAAAGTAACATGTATCATATGCTTATGCTTATCTTAGTTAGGTCGGGAATTTTTGGCGACCCCAAGCCCCAACACATTTCCGCATTCCCAGAATATAATGAAGGCAAGTAAACCGTGGTAAATAAGGCAAACTGCTCCGTATCAATCTTTCTGCTTCACGGTCCTTTCCATAAACGAGCCATCATCAAGCGCCATTTTTCAAACCTACCGACATGGCTCAGTACCTCTTCGATAGATGGTGCTAACAGTTCCATCATACCGAGACGTGCCATATCTCCTAATCACGACATACTCCATCACTTAATTTTTATTGCACGTACTCTGGCGCACTCTCGAGACTATATCAGATAAGCTTTTCTTGTAAATCGTCTGCACTTGTACCTTATGTTTTATTTAAATATTTTATAGTATTGGATGGATATCGTATTTGTTTTTAAAGTTTTTCAAGTATGAGAAAAAATATGATCAAGTAATAGCAGTTTTATGGTTTTTATGGGTCTTATTAAAAGCCAATTTGTTAGGTGGTATCGTTTTAAGTATGGTTTTTAACCATATAACTTTATACTTATATAGAGGAATGCAAGCAAAACCGTATACACTTTCGTGAACTGGTACTGGAAGCAATTCAATCTATCTATTCCCATGTACAACGTAACGCAATCTGTAATACATCTTAGCATTACCATGTCCAATGGTAATTCAGATTTTTCAAATGCTGATCAGAAAATCCCAGTCTAATTCAGATTTTTCAAATGTAGTTCAGAATTGTAATTGTAATTCAGATTTTTTGCATGCAATTCAGAAAACCTCACTCGTAATTTAGATTTTCCATATGCAATTCAGAAAATTTCATTTGTAATTAAGACAATCACAATTGTAAATCAGATAACACCAAATGTACTTCAGTTGTAATTTGGAAACCATATTTTTGATAATAGAATTAAATTATTTATTAATTAAATTATTTGACATAGTCCATTTAGGTAAGATTGTAACAATGAAAGTAAAAACAAAACTAAACTATGAAGCATTCTTAAAAAAGCTGGACGAGTACAGTCACCTCCTACTATATGTCCTTTACCAGGTCAATTTTTTCCTCCAGGTACGTGATCCTTTGTTCCATAAGACCTGGGCCAACAGCCTCCGGAATTTTGAGGAGGTTACTTTTCACTCCACATTTAATTTTGGACCATTGATCTCGATGGGGTTCAGCATGGCGCAATAAGGAGCCAATCTTAAAAGTGATACGGGTGTTCCTTCAAAAGAGGCTTCAAATTGGAAATGACAAGGAGCGTTATTGTCGCAAACAACAACCAAATCCTCCAGTTGGTTCTCCATATCCTGCCATCGTCTAAATAACCTGTCAACCCAGGTTCTTGCCAAAGCAGCTGTAAAAGATCCCCGTCTTCGTTCCATACATATAACACTAACTTCGCAAATAGCCCCTGTAGTGACATTCAGACCTCTTGCAGCTGGCAGTTATTGAGTAGCCTTAGTACCAACTCGAGAACGTCCCTTTGCGCGGTGGCAAAACAAATTAAAATTTGTTTGGTCTGTCCAGGGAATTTGTTTACCGTCTTGAATAAGTTGATTTAAAGTTTGAATATATTCAACTTCTTTCCTCTTGTTTTCGTCGGAATTCATTTATGTTGTTTTTTTACGCTTGTTTTACTTTAAATCATTTCCCCTCTAAATAATTTGAAACAGTAGTTAAACCAATACATTTTTGAAAATTTATTCTTGCATTTGTTTTAACGATGTCACATTTTTCCTCAACTCACCAGAATTTGTGAAGTGAAACGGAAACAAGGAAACGCTCGATGAAACGGAAACAGCGACATCAATTTCAAAACTTCATTAGCGCCGTTAGCCGGCTGAGAACGGGAGTGATTTGAGACTCGATGAAACGGATAAAACAGAAACGAGGAAACGGAAAAAGCGACTCCAATAAAAATGTAGCCTGCGAGATCATGAGATAGAACACAGTTATACAGTTGTTAACATGTTTGACAAGAGTAAAAAGTAAAAAGTAGTTGACGTCCGATCACTAAAGTTAAGCAACGTCGGTCCTGGTTAGTCCTTGAATGGGTGACCGCTTGGTTTAGTTTCATGGAGGTTTCACTTCTACCGCATGTGAACTGCTTTCAATTTTATATAGTTTTTAATATCGCTCTCCTGAAATTTTCAGTTCTGTCGTGCGGTTTTAAGCACACACCTTTCTGGTTTTATCCCACCTTTCTTCACCATTATTTTCCTCCCAGTGAAAAGCAGCCTGTACTTGCCAGAGTTATCCATTCTTCACCCCTGTTAGCGCAACTGACAATTCTTTCTAGATCTTGAGTACAGCTATTTTTACACTTTCTCCTTTCAATATTTTCGATTCCCAATAGTGCTGTTTTAAATATAACCAGAAACCTATGTGCAGGGTTTCTGGACTATGAATATAAGGACGTTTATATGCATAAGGTTGTTTATTTACATTCTTTTATGAATTTTAAACCAAATTTCCTAGATTTCACTTGAGGTTTTCTGAAATGCAAATGAGATTTTCTGAATTACATTTGAAAAATCTAATAACAAATGGGATTTTCTTAATTACATTTGACAAAATCTGAATTACAGTCTTATTATTTCTGAATTACAATTGAAAAACGTGTAGTTCCTTTACTTCTTGTCACTATTACATAAATTGCGCATGCTCAAGGCACATGCCAGACCATGACCATGACCATGGTGAAGATAGGCCAGGAACACTGGCAGTCGTGTGACGTGCCGTCACCATCGCAGGCTGAGAAGAGGCCGCGATCGTTGTTTACATATTACAAGCCAGATTTCTCTTTAGGTTTTTAAATTATCCTGTATAATTACGGAAAGGTATTGATAGTATTTATGCTCAATTAGTCTTTGAGAATTACTAAATCCTTTGGAATAGTTTATTGTTTGGTGAGAAGTGTTTTGTTTGCAGTATGCACATCTTTTAATTTCTCGCAAACTTCTCAATCGTGTATAAACCAACTTAGAATAGAAGTAAGTGGTTAACTAAAAGTATCTTGTTGTTTTAGAACTGTAGACTGTAGGTATATTTTTTGAAGTGAAAACTTCTTTTGGCGCGTTCAGCACCTTTTCTCCTGGCTAGTGAATAAGACTGAGCTGTCTACGCAAAAACAGTTAACGCTCAAAGTGTCTGCGCTGCGGGTTTGATTCCCGTCGGTCGCCACAGATTTAAGGTTATATTAGTTTTTTATTATTTTATTTATTTATTATTTTTTTTAATTTGGGTTAGCCGTGGGTTAGTTATGGTTAGTACTTGTAGATTACGCCCCCGTAGCGAGCAAAGCGAGCGGAGGGCCCTGCAAAGCCGTAATAATACCTATTATTCTTGTTTCGCCATTGCGCATGCACGGTTTCACATCGAACATTTAGTAGGAGCCCTAGACTAGACTCTTATGTTCTCCATACCATAAAGGAACCTCAAGTAGAGACAAGGGAAGGTTAATTGGCCCTGTAAATGTATCCAGGGATTTTATCTCTTGCTGTTTCACGTAACTTCCTATACTTATTTCCTTGTCATTCATCTAGGCAGGCTAACGTAGGTGGTGCAATCATCGCGTTCCTCGTGGGTGCCAAGTTGTCTCCAGATTCTGTATATAAATTTTGATGTTCTTTTTATGCTCACGCGTGATTAAGAAACAAAAGATATACAATGAATCAAAAATTTTCAATTTGACAACCAGAACTGTGACGCCCGCCGATGACGATTGACGAGCCAGGGTTTGGTATTTTTGTAATGGTCGCTTTGTTTGATTTTGCTGTTTACGTAAATTATTGACTTTTATTTGTCATTAGAGTTTGTATTATGGTTCTTGTGCTAAATAATTAACGTTATTTACCGATATTTACTGTATTTTGTTGTAATGTACCACGTTTGTCAGCAATATGAACAGTATGCGTTCGGAGATTTACTGCCGGCTGCCGATGCCGGTTATTAGCCGAACCGGGGATTTACTGTCGGCTGTCATTCATTGCCATTCATTTTGTTCTGTGTTGTTTTCGTTTTAAAATTAAATAATATTTAAGGAAAAACAATTAAACAACAACTCTTTGTCCTACACGGATGCTTACACACATCGTAATTTCATTCCCAAGTGATTATGATAAGTTATTTTTTTATACATGTACATGTACAGGGTTACCCAACGAGGACTAGACAAGGCGATTTTTTGACTTTCCCTGTACTTTTATATATAAAAAAAAACTGAAATAGCCATCTTATGTAATTTTTTCCCGCGAATTCGGTTATGTTCAGCAAAAAACAATTGAACATCAAATAATAGTGCTAGGGGTCACTTTGATATTTTTTAAATGGAACACCCTATATATTACTTCATTTTTGGACTCACAAATTTTGTGCATAATATCCTATACCTATCTTTAGCTGTTTACCAGTTGTTGACAGTTGAAAGTCGGGTATTTTGACACTTTGACAGGCTCTAAAATCTAAACCGCACAAGATCAAAGAAAACGGTTTGCACATTCCTATCTTAAGTTTTCATAAACTACCGAATGACAGTATCTTCGAATTTAACCTGCGGATAAAATTAACCGGAACTTTTAAACCTCCGGTTAAATTTAGAGTTACTATCATTCGATAGCTTATGAAAACCCAAGATAGGAATGTGCAAACCATTTTCTTTGATCTTGTGTGGTTTAGATTTTAGAGCCAGTCAAAGTGTCGAAATACCCGACTTTCAACTGTCAATATTTGGTAAACAGCTAAAGATAGGTATAGGATATTATACACAAAATGTGCTTAGATTTTTCTAGAGAGTCCAAAAATGTTGTAATATAAAGGGTGTTTCATTTAAAAAAATATCAAAGTGACCCCTAGCACTTTTATTTGATGTTAAGTTGTTTTTTGCTGAACATATCCGAATTCGCGGGAGAAAATTACATAAGATGGCTATTTCAGTTTTTTTTATAAAAGTACAGGGAAAGTAAAAAAATCGCCTTGTCTAGTCCTCGTTGGATAACCCTGTACAGGGTGGCTCGAATTCGTGTCTATGTATGGGGAACTCGAAAACCGTAAGAGATACAGTGTCGGTCAAATTAAGGCAAAATTGTGCATTTAGGTGCCTAACAATATGCCGTTTAGAAAGTGTTAAAATTCTGAGTATTTCCGGAGATATCCGGAAAGAAACGAAATTTTGAAAACTCGTTTTATTTTTTTCCTGGGCTTATTTAAAAACGGATTTCAAATTGAATTGTACATTTGCATTGCCACTTTTTCCGCTCTATCCAATGATGGTATCCAGTTTGATATCCGACGTTTCGTCTTCAAGGGATCATCATCAACTTCCTTTTTTTAAATACGAGCTTTAATTTTTTTTTATCGTTTTTCAGTTGGTATTGGCGTTATTATTATGAGTATGTGTTTTTATTTTTTTTTGTTATAATTTTTTATTTTTATTATTTTTTTTTTAATTATATATTTTGCTTTGGCGTAGTTTTAAATAACTTAAGGTAGGTACTTTTGAAATTTTTATATTGTATAAAAATATTTTATTTTGTTTTTGTATTAAGTGGAAAATTTGAGCCCTAACAAAAGACCAAATAAAATATTTTTATAGAATATAAAAATTTTAAAAGTACCTACCTTAAATTATTTAAAATTACGTCAAAGCTAAATATATAAAATAAAAATAATAATAAAAATTAAAAAAAAAATTAAATTAAATTAAATAAAAAAAAAATTAAAAATAAAAACACACTCACGCCGATACCATCTGAAAAACGATAAAAAAAATAAAGTTCGTATTTAAAAAAAGAAAGTTGATGATGATCCCTTAAAGACGAAACGTCGGATTTAAAACTGGATATCATCATTGGATAGAAGGGAAAAAGTGGCAATGCAAAAGTGCAATTAAATTTGAAATCCGTTTTTAAATAAGTCCAGGAAAAAAATAAAACGATTTTTCAAAATTTCGGTTTTTTCCGGATATCTCCGTAAATACTCGGAATTCTAAAACTTTCTAAACGGCATATTGTTAGGCACCTAAATACGCAATTTTGCCTTAATTTGACCGACACTGTATCTCTTACGATTTTCGAGTTCCCCATACATAGACACGAATTCGAGCCACCCTGTACATGATTCTTTGGAATTTTTTTTTGTAAACTAGTGCACACTGTCTTTTTCAAATGGACGTTTCCAAAAGACAGTAATATACACAATTTACATTTCATTTACGAATGGAAATCGCTATCAGTTTACTTGCAGTTTACGGTAAATTACGGTAATTTATTGTTATTTACCAAAAATATATTACGGTTATTTACCACAGTAATTTACGACAAAAATTTGTTACCACGGTAATTAATTTTGGTAATTAACACTCGTAAATTACTAGGGTAAATAACCAAAGATATAAATTACGGTAATTTTACATCACTTATCATATCACAAACACAACATCCTGCCTAGAATCATCAAGAACAACAGGAGGCCAACACGCCAATGAAGGATGATGTAAGAGTGACAATAGTCACTAGCATCAATGGAAGATGGTGAAGTTTTAGTGGATATGCCCAGAGAGGAGAGTCCCACACTACCCACAACGGAGGGTGTGCATAACTACATTGTTCGACATTTAAATGTTGTTTTTGACATAATTACGAGTTTTTAATTGTGAAAAAGTATATACATATATTTGTTTATTGTCGGTGCATGTTACAATAATTTTATTTTTTCGGTAGTGATCGTTAGCTTGTCAGAAAATGCCATAAAACTGTTGGAATTCGACGGCGTGAATGTTTGTTTACATGCATGGGTGATTAACTACGTTCCAATATCACACATTTCTGGTGTCCCATAAAATACCAGCCATAAGGTATCATTCATAAAATACCATTCATATTCATTGACAAAATGCTGCGAAACTTCAAGTGTTGCAAAAATAAAGATTTTTTAAATTACTGCTGTGTAGTATGTCTAAGTGTTTTTCATCCCAGCTGTTTGGAACGCTTTGGGAAGACAATTAATCTTGGAGGATATAGAATTTATTGTTCCGTGGAATGTCAAGAAAAAGACTTAATGAATAAACAAAAGGAACAAATTTTTTCATCAGAAATTGAAAGTCTCAAAAAGGAAATAAAGGAAAAGGACACACATATTGGGCGACTTAGGCGAAACAGTCAGGTCTTTGAAGATGATGTTTGTCAGGCAGAAACGAAGTTTACTGCCGAGCTTGATAAACAAAACAAAAAGATAGAGGCTCTTAAGAGGGAGCTGCTAAATTTAGAAGCTAAAAACCAAGAACTGATAAAGACGATAGAGAATTGCACGGAATCTAAAGATAAGTTTAAGACTGAAGTGTCAGAGCTGAATAAACTTAACAGGAGCATGATTGTTGCTATTGAAACACTGGAGAAGGAAAATGAAGGCTATGTTAAAGACATAGAGGCGCTAAATCAGGAGATATTTAGACTTGAAGAGAAATCAAATCATTCACATGAAAGGGGACGTATGTGCACCAGCAGCGAAACGCAGGTACGCCATCTGAGCCCTGGTGCTCATAGAATCGTTAATCGAAAGAGCCAACTGTTGATAGTGGGGAATGTGAGTGTTAGGGGAAGTACTACCATGTTTAGACAGTGCACACAAAATTTATTTGA
Organism: Pissodes strobi; assembly: GCA_016904865.1. Classification (NCBI taxonomy): domain Eukaryota; kingdom Metazoa; phylum Arthropoda; class Insecta; order Coleoptera; family Curculionidae; genus Pissodes; species Pissodes strobi. The sequence goes on from MU185522.1 coordinate 44,668, forward strand.
CATCAACTGCCAGTGGCGCAACTTTTTTTTGTTTGACGAACTGGTTTCTGAATGCATATCCTACACCATGAAGTTTACCAAGAGTGATTATGTTGTTTTGTTCTTGGGTCCAGAAAACGCTTTAAAGGGAGTGCCAATTAAATCAGAGCAGGTAAAACGTCTGTATACAGCTTGTTGCAACACCAATCTTATAGTTGTAGGTGCTCCACGCTGGAGAGATAGACCGATTTTAAATGATTTTATTCATGACCAAAATGTTTTTTTGGCCAGTTCGCTCAAGCTCGAAGGTGTGCATTTTCTGCCACTCACATTCACTATGCGGCAACATCTTAATTATTACAGTGGAAAAGCAGAGCTTATTAATCATTTATGTCGCTACTTTATTAATAAGAACCATTGTTTTGAAACTCATCCAACAATTGCCACGATTCATGGAGAGACTTCCCAAATGCGACATTCTCAACCGCAGCCAGCGCAAGTTGTTTCTGAGTCAATTTTTCCTCTACCTCGCGGTCAAACCCAACAGGCATAGCATCAACTGTGAACGGATCGGCGAGATTACGCTTTTACTATCAGAACGTTAGAGGGCTGCGAACGAAGACCGTGGACGTGTCATTGGCTATCCGGGCATCAAACTTTGACTGCATTATATTTACAGAGACCTGGCTTTCCGAGAGTATAATGAGTGCTGAACTATTTGAGTCACGATACTCGGTCTTCAGAAGCGATAGAAATTATGCAGCACTGAATTGCGAGAGGGGTGGCGGTGTTTTGCTTGCAGTGCAGTCACAGTTTTCATCAAGAGTTCTGCACGGTAGCTCTTGTAATGTATTTGAGGATCTCTGGGTACATGCTGAGATTTATGGACAGTTTGTGCTGATGGGTGTTGTTTATTTTCCGCCAAGCTCTAATCTGGACGCCTATCAGAGTTTCTGTGACACTGCTGAGCGACTACGAAGTAACCATCGAAATGCAAAAATGATAATTTTTGGTGACTTTAATCTACCCAACATCTCATGGGGATATGAGGAAGCACATTTAGTGCCAATTGAGTTTAACTCTGCCGAGGCAGAACTGCTTCTGAGCACAATTTTCTACCTCGAACTGGAACCCGTCAACCCAGTTGCAAACAAATGTGGCAAAACCTTGGATTTGGTGTTTACTGATGTTTCCAATGACATTGAGGTGTCCCCTACAGATAGTCCACTGACTGGAGTTGACCATTATCATCCAGCATTGGAGGTCAAATTTACCCAAGAATCAATGCCCCTTCTGGATAATAAAGTGGGGACCACTGTACACCTGTTTGAGCGCGCTGATTTTGACAGTATTCAACATTATCTTTCGTCGGTCGAATGGGATAATATTCTCCATTTGGATAATGTTGATGACATAGTCCAGAAATTTTATGAGGTAGTCGCTGTAGTAATCGACCAATTTGTTCCAACCAAAATTATTACACATGAAAAATTTCCAACCTGGTACAGTCCCGAGCTGAAAAAACTAATATCTATCAAGAACAGACTGTACAAAAAATACAAAAGATCTGGCCAACCACATGATTATGAAAGATACACTGGTGTTAGGAGGGAAACAAAGTATTTGATTGATCTCTGCTACTTGCTGTTTGTAACAAATACAGAACAGATGATACCATCTAATATTAAGTACTTTTGGTCGTACATCAACAGCTTACGAAAGGATAGTGGCATTCCTAAGTATTTGGAATACCAGGGTCATGCAAGAAGAACAGCCCAAGACATTACCAATGCATTTGCTGACCATTTTGAGTCATGTTACACCGATTTCTCCGGGAGCTCAATACCTGATGTTCCGGAGAATATTTATAGTGTTTTGTCAGGGCACAATTTCACGGTCGAAGAGATCCTGGAGAAGATGAATTCATTGGATGCCAGAAAGGGTGCTGGTCCTGATGGACTTACTCCCTTTTTCCTGAAGAGGTGTGCATCGGCATTGGCCAAGCCACTTCAAATAATCTTTCTGGAGTCGTTTGATAATTCTTGGTTCCCAACTATTTGGAAGCAGTCAACTCTTTTCCCTATCTTCAAAAGTGGCTCCAAGAATGACATTGGTAACTATAGAGGCATTTCTCTGCTCTCAATCATTCCGAAGATATTCGAATCTATAATAACAGATGAAATATTTAACACTTACAAACACTATATAAGTCCTAAACAACATGGATTTTACAAGAGTAGGTCAACTACCACTAATTTGGCCGAATTCCAGGACTATCTTAGTGGAAATATTGAGAAGGGTTTTCAAGTCGACGTTATATACACCGACATGTCAAAAGCGTTTGACAGTGTATCCCATGATTTACTCCTGAACAAACTTGAAGCTCTGGGAGTGTGTGGCGCTTACTTTCGCTGGATTAAATCCTATCTCAGCAACCGAACTCAGAGGGTGAGATTGTGCGGGGTTACCTCGTGTGAGATTGGAGTGCCATCTGGAGTCCCACAGGGTTCTCATCTCGGTCCAGTTCTGTTTGTACTGTTTGTGAACGATGTTGTGTCCGCGTTTGAACACTGCGAGTGTCTTCTCTATGCCGACGATTTAAAGTTCTTTCGTGTTGTTGATAAGGTGGAGGACTGTCAGATGATTCAGTCTGACCTTGACAACTTCAGCGCATGGTGTAGCGATAATTTTTTAAGACTAAATTCCACAAAATGTAAATTCCTAAATTTTCACCGTCGGAAAGTTCCTATTCGTTCTAGTTATATTTTGAATGGTCATTTCTTGGATGAAGTTGTTACTTTTAATGACCTGGGTGTTACATTTGACCAGGAATTGAATTTTAACACTCATCTTGATAACATTATTTTGAAGGGCTTTGGAATGCTAGGTTTTATTAGGAGAAACTGCGATAACATTAATGATACTAAAGCCATAAAAAGTTTATATTATCGTTTAGTTCGTAGTATTTTAGAATATAACTGTGTGGTGTGGTCACCCTATTATAACTCCCACATTAAACGGCTTGAAAATGTACAAAATAAGTTTTGCAAATTTATTTTGTACAAGCATAGATTTCCGTATAGAGATATTCCATATAACGTCAGATCCCAGTTGGTGGGCTTGGATTCCTTGGAAAAAAGAAGAAAAAATGCAATGTTATTTTTTCTATTTAAATTAATTAACGGGCACATTGACAGCAGTATGCTTTTATCTAATATCTTTTTCAAAATACCAGCAAGATCTACCCGCCACAGAAAATTATTTTATGAGAGACCACACCGCGCAAATTATGGTTTTAGACGAATGTCTGATCGACTTGTGAAGGTCTATAATGATGATATTAATGACTGTGATTTGTTTGGCTGTTCATTCTTGAGCTTTAAAAAGAAGATCTTATCTCGATAGTTATTGTTCTTTTAAAATTTTATGTACATTTTCATCAAAGTGGATATTTTTATAATAATTATGTTGTGTACCATTTGGAATATTTTGTAATTCTGTAGTGTACTTGCCAAATAAATAAATAAATAAATAAATAAATAAATAAGAGAGCATTTTTACACCTCAACAAAAAAAAAAATAAATTTCTGTCAAATCCACTTAACCAATAATTGAAAGTCTTTACAACTAATAATGGTGGATGAGCTCTTGTCGTTATCGTTACGCAGAAATGGCCTATTTCCCGCGCATGAACTTGGAGAATCTCCAAGTACACGCTTGGGAAGTAGACCACTTCTGGGTAAGGATAATGACAGACGCTCATCCACACTTGAGGTTCTCCTATGGTATCCATGACAGTAATAGTATCATGATGGTATCCAAAGATTTTGGATATAGCAGCCACCATAGAACATCCGCCAGCAGCAGCCTGAATAAGCTCAAAGCACGGCATAATAAACAATCGGCAGGCTCACTCGCCTTCTCGATAACGCTACGCGCATATCCTCGCGCACGCCGCCATTTGGGGGTCCAACCTCTCAATCAAGCCATTGTCGTCGTTTGTTTCAATAAAAAGAAATATTTACGGCAGCTACGAATCAGTAGCGTGTGCCTTGAATGTATACTTGTTTTTTGATTGTGATGTGGGTTCAATGGCGATGTGTATTATGTAGTTTCTGTCAGTTTTCTTAGAATCGTAGATTAATTTTCTAGATTTTATGATATAGCAGTTATTTTCTAGCGTAATTTATTAACTTTGACGTGTTTTCACTATTCCTGGGCAAAGTTGTGCAGCAAAAATCGGTAGGAACAAATGGATAAACTGCAATAAAAGCGTTTTTCGGTTCCCAGCGATCCTATTAAGTAGGATGTGTATGGGATACAATTGAAAAAATACTATTTAAGGGCCAATACTTACTTATTTAGATTTAGGACGGTCAGTTTAAACAGGAAAATGTAATTAAGAGTTTAGGGTCAATATTTAATATTTATAGACTTTAATACGAGGGGGATTTCAGTAGTGAATTTGTGTACAGGGTGGCTCGAACTCGAATCTATGTATGGGGAACTCGAAAACCGTAAGAGATGCAGTGTCGGTCAAATTAGAGCAAAATTGCGCATTTAGTTGCCTAACAATATGCCATTTAGAAAGTTTTAAAATTCCGAGTATTTCCGGAGATATCCGGAAAAAAACAAAATATTGAAAAATCATTTTTTTTTCATGAGCTTATTATCAAGACGAATTTTAAATTCGAATGCACTTTTGCATTGTCATTTTTCTCGCTCTATCCAATGATGATATCCAGTTTGGAATCCGACGTTTCGTCTTCAAGGGGACATCATCAACTTTCTTTTTTTAAATACGACTTTTATTTTTTTATCGTTTTTCACATGATATTCTCGTTATTAATATAAATGTGTTTTTATTTTTTTCTCATATTTTTTTTATTTTTTTTTTGAAATTACTTATTTTGCTTTGGCGTAATTTTAAATGTTTGTGACTTTTGAAATTTTCATATTCTCTGAAAATATTTTATTTTGTTTTCTGTGGTAAGTCAAAAGAACCTTTATTTTTAATAAAATTAAAAAATAGTAAAATTAAACAGATTCAATTATTTTTTACCCCAAAGCAAAATAAATTATTTTAAAAAAAATTTAAAATAAATTAAAAAAAAACCAATGTAAAAAACACATATTCAATTCCTAATACCCCTTTCAGAAGTTTCACTTCAGTTGTGTGCTTAGAAAGGTGAGGCACATAATTTTTTACAAAGAGTAATGTGGTCGCTTTGCGATGTTATCAATGACGAACTTTCAAATCTAACCATTTTAATATTGTAACGCATTTTTTGAAAGGTTATGCTTATGCACTACCCTTCAATTTCGTAACATAAAATATGGCGTGTTCTATTTAAAATATTATAGAAAAAGGCAGTTAAATTGCGCATTTAAGGAAATCATTAAGTTACATTACTAAAAATATTAAAACAGAGAGGCATACAAAAACGTAAATAAAGACATTCTCGGCAATTCAAAAAAGCCAAATAACAGTTTTGTATATTTAGTCATACAAATTGAAACAATATTTCAAAAACATTTTGAATTATTTACCTTATCACTAAATCCGGAATTTGCAAACATTTTGTAGACTTAATTAATTCCGAGATAACATTTGACACTCCATGTCCCCTTTTCCCAACATTATATGTTATTAAGTTATATTTGAGGCTACGTATATATTATACATTGAAAAATATTAATAGAAACTTTAAGACCATCAATAAAAATAAGCTAATTATTTGGCGAAATAAATAATAGTAAATTATTTTATATGGAGGAAAAGTGATACTTTTCATGGCGCGCTCGTGTTTAACAGCCGAACGGACTGAGGCTGGTAATAGAGAGCAAGCCATGAAAAGTAACTTTTCCTCCAAATAAAATATGCTGTTTTTTCTTCAAATGTCGACAAATTAATGCAAAAACATCTCTTTTTAATAGTAATAATATCTAATTATTATTAAAGATAAATGGGTTCGCAAGGCGGCTTAGACCACGGTCGTAGGTGGCCTTGCTTAGACCGGTGTCGGTGAATATAATGTAACATAAAGCTGTCAGTGGACACTGTCAACAATAAGTATTTTTTTAAGATTGCGTCTCCGATTGCGTTTTAATTCCGTATTGATAAGCAGTTATTGAGTAAGTTCGATTAAATAATAACCAATTTGTTCCTAAATTAGTGATTTTTAGAAATGCAGTCACAAATTGAGTGATAAATACAAATTGTAGTTTAATAAATCTTGAGTTGTTGACGCTTATTTTGTTGTCTGTTTGTATTGTATCTATGTTGCTATGACAACACTTTTACCTCCGCCGGCGGAAAAGTGAAAAGTAAAGCTCCGGCGGAGGAAAAACGAAACTTCACGGCCGCCTACACAGTCGAGTAATGACGGATTTACTGACGTTTGAAGAAAAAGTTTATTTTCCTAATGCTGTTCTTATAAGTTAATTTAAATATACTTTGTGTAAATTATCACGTTTTTTGTTTTAATACGACCCTGTCTATCAATAGTTTATTTTATCGGAAAATGTCAATACGCCTTAATCCGGCCCTGACTAAGACCACCGAATGGCGCCGCGTTTGACCTTTTTCGTACTCTAATATTGCAATGCGATTAGCGGCGAGTGAGCCTGCCGATTGTTTATTATGCCGTGCTCAAAGTAAGGACAATCTGGACAATCGGCAAAATGTGTCGTTGGAAGGGAAATTTTGAACAAGCGTCTGGCGCTCCTACTAAATTTTCGATGCGCCGCGCCGCCGCGCGCCGTGCATGCGTAATGTGGCCGAATGTATCGGAATTATCAATGTCTTTACGTTCTAGGGAAATTCCTTCAACGCTTCGGTGGTGGAGTAGTTAGACGTTCTGCTTGTCATTTTTGCGCTGTGGGTTTGATTCCCGTCGGTCGCGACGTTTATTTTTAAGGGTATGTTTGTTTTTATTAATTTACTTCTTTTTCTTAATTTTGGGTTTGCCGTGGATTTGTTTTGGGTAGTTCTTGTTAGTTGCGCCCCCGAAAAGAGCGGAGGGCCATGCCAAGCCATAATAATAACTATTCTTGTTTCGCCATATCGCCATTGCGCATGCACGGCTTTCGCATCGAAAATTTAGTGGGAGCGGTGAACTCTTGTGAATTTTGATCACCCTATAGAAGCATAGGAGCCTCAAAAGTTCTGCTTTTTTATTTTTTCCCTCTTCTGCTAGCGTGGTGATAGTTGAATGCTCCGTATCGAGCTTCTAGCAACAAACCCGATATTTTTGACTCTAGTGATGTATTTATGAAAAGTTCTGGCATGTTTAACGAAATCTGCCGCGGCTAATCGCGAGTGTAATTTCGGGGGTTTATGAATGTATAGTTCTGCTTTTAGAGATCCAGTACCTGGAGAGTTCTGAGTCTTCGACAGTGCCCCGGCAATTCGTAAATCCACTAATTCGCCTAGTCGGGATACTACACTTTTTCTGGTCCTTTCTCGAAGAACTAATTCTGTCTCGGGACACTTGCTACGTCTTCTGGGGACGTCTACTAACTGCTAACTAACTCTATTTATGTCACATCGAGCATCGAGCTCTGTCCTTTTTGGAATACTATTCGCCAAGATCACCACGTAACTGACAAACACCATTAAAAACCGTTACAAAAATTTGCATGTATATCTTTCGTGTGATCTTGATGAATAGCGATCACATTCTGAGAACCGATATGGAAATAATTTCAAAATTCAATATAAACATAATTTAGAGTTCTACTAATAATTAGTAGCACATGTAACCAAAAAAGGTTATTTTTTTAATAACTGTGCAAATATTTAAGCCGCGATTTTCACAAAACAGCAAATTTGCATTGGACCGACGATATGATTTTTGGTATTTGGGATTCTGATCTGAGTCCTTGGCCAGTTTGGCACTCGTCTCATGTGCATTTGGTTATAGAGAGTTCTCTTCTTGTAGCTTCAGTTCAGCATTTTTTATTTATTCTAATCATACCATAAAGTTCTACAACAAATTAAAAAACAATCCCTAGACAAATCCAGGTGCCAAAATTAAATCTCAAACACATTGAATTGCTTTTTGTAATAGATTTATTACTTCTAAAAATAGTGGTATTTTGACTTATCAGAAGCATGGTACATTGATTGAGACGAGATTTATAAATTTTCCACAGCATCGTCTTCTGGCACTCCTTCCGGAGTCATTTTTGATAAGACCGTAAGAAAATTGAAACACTTATGCATCACCTAAAAGAAATACAGAAATAGTTTTAAATAAACAAAATAATATAAATACACTACTGGATGAAAACTTTGCAAAAATCGAAAATGTCAAATTTAAAGGTGGATTGCTATACCGAATTTCGGTTTTCACAGATTTACGGGTCGATTCAAGGAAAGTATGTTATTAATAAATAAAAATGCTGGTAGAAAATACCACATACGAGTGTTGACTAAAACCCTGTAAAATAAAGAAAATTTGTTTTTTAGCGAAAATTGAAATTAGCGATTTTTTTTTGTTGAAATTGTCATACTAAACTAATCCATAGGCAAGTATGAAAAAATAACATTTTGCGGATTTTGCATATCGCTGATATCTAGAGATATCGCGGTCGTTCGAAGGAAACGTATTTTTCTTAAATTTCTGCATGTAATTTTTTTCAAACAAATAAAGTTATTTATCTGCCAATATCGGTTCATCCTACGTGCGTCTAACTTAAAAAAACACAAGTTCAAATTAATTATACAGGGTGTCCAAATACTTTCATTATGTTTGTTTTTACGCATAACGTAATTTCAACCCTCGACTATAAAATGATCTATGGGTATTTGTGTATTTTGCTCATGTAAATGGAAATTGAAATGGATGTATATATCTAATATAATTACAAGATCAATCGACTTACCTGTAAGGAAGATCGATCGGAATTATCCGAGCATCTCCGCCATCCCTCATTACACATTGTAGTATACAAATTTTTCCCAATCGGTACAATTTTTAAAGATGTTATCTAAAAACATGGTGATTCAGCCGACCCTGGCTAGCCGCTCGAGCTCATGCATCGCCTTGATGCGTCATTACAATTTTGGTTCGTGAGATTTTTGATTACATTGCATTTGGGGTGACAGGGAGAAGGTAAAGACTGGGTGGATTTGTAATGAGGGATGGCGGAGATGCTCGGATAATTCCGATCGATCTTCCTTACAGGTAAGTCGATTGATCTTGTAATTATCCTTCGCATCTCCGCCATCCCTCATTACACATTGTACATGTTTAAAGTATTTGCGATGTAATCTACATATTAACTGAAAACTGCGAGTTGTCTGTAGTCCTAGATTTGTAAGGCCCTTTTTATAAACTAAAATTCAAATTTATAACCATTAGATTTAATAACACACATCATGAAGGTACATATATCATGTTTAACGCTTAACTGATATTAACCTTTAACTTATTTTTAATACTATACCAATATTCTTATGTAATATGATAACAAGTTGGTAAGTAAGTTATAATTGTAGCTTAATATTTATATGATTCCTTAGAGTTTATGGTTCAATAAACAAGATGCCAATCCAGTGGGATTACCCACGGTAAGTTTTTTATAGAATTTCGAGAATACTTTTGATTTTTCTGTCGAGCCAGCTGTCTTCTGAATGGTTTGTAATGTAACTCCCATTCTTTGAGCTGCTGAAGTTGCCCCGTGTCGCGTGCTGTGTGCCCCAAAGATTTCCGTGTTTATACTGCTGGCTTTTAGTATTAACTTGACCCATCTGCTAATGGTTTGACTGTTGTCTGGGTGATAGGGCTTTTTGTGAGTGAGTATTACATTTTGTTTGGTTTTGCTACTTGTGGTATCGATTGCATCTGCAAATGCAACGATCTATTAGCATATTTACAGTATCTGTGAATGCCGTAATTTCTGTTTTTGAACAAAAAAAAATAGGTATGTTCACTAGCTGCAACTGCAACTGCAGACAGTGGAGGGTACGATCGATTGTATCTGCTAATACAACGAACTATTCACCTTTTATTGACTGGTAGCACCCTTTATGCGTTCTATGTAAGTCTCTAATAGTGTGACTATACATAGTTCAGGTTGATTAATAAAATAAGGTAATATCAAACTAGGTTGAAGCCTGTTTAAGCCACTTGCTTTTATTTTATCCGGGAATCTGATTTCAATTATGTATTCATATTTAAAAATATTGTCTATTTTTACTTCCGGGTTGTCCGTGATTTGTGTGCCGTTATTAGTATTAAGAGTGTTACTAGCTTTAAAGTTAGATTTGTAGATTTAAGAATTCGTGAGGGTACATGCTCTTTAAGCGCTGTAGAACTGGGTAGGAATCCCAAGTAATTGAGTATTTTGATTTTGGGGATCTTATGTTAAATGTCCCATTGAGAAAACTTTTTATAACCGCTTCGTCTTTTGTTTGAGTAGGATGACTCCGAAGACAATTCAATATTTAGGAGCTCAAGAATAAGTTTACGGTTTTATTATATATTTGTTGGCGCTTAGAAAAACAGAAATTCCCCTATTTATTGTAAGTATGTATTTCCGTATTGTTTGAGGGCGCTATCTGTCAATGAAGAAATAATCACTTTTGTCGCTTCGTTAGGTACGCTTTGTTATAGAATAGCTCTCCTGACAATGAGGAAGTTTCATCAATTTTTTTTATTTATTTATTTATTTTTTTTTTATTACTGCTGATTTTGATAGCCCATGAAAAATAAGTAAACATATGTTTTTTCTTTTTTCCCTAAGCCGAAAAATGAGGCAGATACAACGCTTTGAGATGTGCTTATGACGTCATAATACACATGAATTGTTACGTCACACCATGCATGGTATATCTATATATACAAAACTAAAAACTGGTATAGCTCTTGTAATATTCATCTTTAGCGGAAATAAAAAAATACGCATCGATTTTTTGTTTTTTTTGTTTTTTAATTTTTTTTTTACGGTTCTATAGTTTGCAATAAAAAATAATCAGTTTAATTTCTCAGGAAACTTCGTAATTTCCCTACAGCCAGAGAAATTTTCTTCCACAATGGTTGTTTCTCTCCGCAAGGAGATGTGAGTAAGTATTTTTCAGGGTAAAGATAATAGACTGTTCTGCCAGTAGGTCCCTTTTCTCTTGTATAAACCCCAAAAGTGAGCATGGTTGAGGGGGAATAACTACGCTTTTTTTATATAAAACCTAAATCTTGAAATGTTTATGTAATTTTATTTATACTTTTAAGCAATTCTCTTTTGAATTACCAATAACTAGCCAATTGTCTAAGTAGAGTACAGTTTTTATACCCTTTAATTTTACATATCTTACAACTGGTTTCAGTTTTGTGAAAAGATATGGAGCTGTACATAAACCAAATGAAACACAATTAAATTGGTATAGTACGTTGCAAAAAACGAATCTTAACAACTTTTTTTGACTACTGTGCATAGGGATAAGGAAACATGCATCTTTAAAAGATGTTTTCCCCAAGAATGCGTATTTTGAAATTAAATTTTTTGCCGTCCTATGTAGTCTTCTACTTTGCTAACCGGAGTGGTGTCCTATTGAAAGGGATTTTTTAATCCTGTACCCACTCTATTATTGAACTGTTTACCTTTTTTCTCTGTTAATTTTGAACGTATAATTCTAGTTCAGACGGTTGGCTAATTAAATTATTGAAAGGGAGGGCTAAGGCACTAATCCCACGGACTATATAGTCTAAGAGCTAGTGAACCATCCGAGTAACCCGTTTCCCACAAAGCTAGAAAATTTTTAAATTATGTTTTATTATCGGTCAATTATGAAAATACGAGTCTGGCAGGCATCTCGCGGTTGCGTCATCTTCCCTTAAATTTTTGAAAATGTCAAAAAAAATTTTTTTAACCTCCTCCCACAAGGCTACAATTTTAATACGTTGTAATTTACATAAGTTTAAGTGTAAAAAAAAAATTGACAACCTATTTTGAGGGTTGCAAGTAAGTGCCAGACGATAGCAAAGTTGTCATGGGGATAGTAATTCATAACCTGCTCCCACAAGGCTGAAATTTTAAGGGCATATTCTATCAATAATTTAAAAAGTACATGTAAACAGCCAAACTATTTTGACGGTTGCAAGTGTCTGCCAGACGAGTATATAATAGTCATGACGCTCGATGGGAGTGCGAGTGTATCAGACTTGTTCCAGTTTCAATGTCAGAAAGAGAGAATACATCTATTGTGTATAGGCATTCCAACAGTAATTTAAAGGAAAAAGTGAGTGCTCATGAGATGGTGAGACGTATCTATATGAGCGAGTGAGAAGAAGGAACGGGTAAGACCAGCTGATCATTTAAAACGCAGTCAGCATCGGCACAGCTTATCCACTACCAGCTAGTCCTCTCTACCGAAATTGGAAAGTTGGAATGTCCACAGTCGAGTGCGCATCGGTATTTTTAATAGACGGTTAATTTTAAAATTAATTTTCGCTTCAAAATCCTCGATAAATTCCTACGAAGCACGGCTATCGCCCTAAAAAAGTCCGAAATTTCGGAATTTAACACAATTTAGCCATTTAAAATCGTTTTTAGACGATAAAAAAGTTTATTTTAAGTTAAACGAACTGTCAAAAGTATTAATCAGATGCCCAGACGTTTAAAACAATATTGAGTCATGGCCCTCTTCTTAAATTTGCACGGCACTTTTCGAAATCAAAGGATGCCGCCGCAAGATGACTAGCTGGTAGTGAATAAGCTGTGGCAACGGCTATACATTATTTCTCGGCGTGGCACAAAGCTATTAAAAAATTATAATAATATTATTAAAAAATAATTTATTACTTATTAATTTTTACTACTAGTGTTAACTATGGAAGCAGTGAATATAATTTGTGTCATATGCAGACTTGATATTTGCAAAAAACAACAAAATGCATTGTCATAATTATGTAGTTAAAAATAGGTAATTCAGTTGTTTCGATTTTTAATGATAACTTGTCTTGCATAAATCACGAAGAGGCAGACATAAAAATTATACAACACAATTGACATATCAATGAAGACAATCTGAATATCTTAATTAAATCATCAGATACTGATATTTTAATTATAATGCTTGGAAATATGGACAATTGCACATTTTCTTGGAATAATTTCATGCACTGACCGGTTGTGACTACAATCATTTTTCAAAAAAGGGAAAAAACGGCCTTTTTCAATTCTTAAGAAAAATTTAGAATATCAAAAAGCTCAAAAAACTTAGGAGTGCTTATATAACATGGCGTAGCTGTGAAATTTTTCCAGTTATTGAAAAATTTGTCTGTGAAATTTAGGGAAGCAAAGGAGTTGCTGTTAACGAAATAAGATATAATAAATTTATGATCACTTATAAACCAAAAAATAAGAATGAATCATTTAATAAAAAATATTTAAATTACGATTCATCGAATTTACCACCGTGTCAGTCCGAATTACATGAGCATTTTCTACGCGCACAATATATAACGAGTATATGGAGTAATGCCAATCTTAAAGTACAACGTTAAAAACCAGAGAATAATGGATGGATT
>MU185522.1:73178-110866 GCA_016904865.1 Pissodes strobi
GTTTTTTCCTTTACGTGTGCAAAAACTACATTAAAAACCCTACAATTCTGTTTTTTATTTTTTTTTGTAGCTTAAAAATTAACAAAGTTAAAGGGGGGGGACATTATGGGTGAACACCCTGTACAGGCCCGCCATCCACACGGGAGATTCCTATCAAATAGGCCCCTAAAAGTGGAAGAAAGTGTAACATATGTAGAAGGGTGGCTCTGCCTCGATCCAAGCGCCGTAAGAGGGGTGTGCTGGTGAATTGCATTGTAGCAAAGCCAACCGCCCTCCGAAAGGGGGAGATAGAGCAAACAATTTTCTTTTCTTCCTTGTTTTATTATGACTCTGCTCCGAATGGGCAACTCGCCAGCACATTCTGGGATGATTGTGGCTTTGTCTTGCAGATAACCATATTACAACCATTTACTTTGATATTTTTGACTAATTGTTTTTGTGGAAACTTCTTATATCATCTAAAAAAATATAGTTAATAAGACATCACAACAAAGGTTATTGAAATTCTTCTCGTTTCCGCGCAGTGAAGAACATTCACAAATAGAATTGCATCAGAGAGGATCAGGATGTAAATATGAGCTATAAAAACACTATTTTCACCTATTGAACTCCCTTATAGTTAATCTAATTATATCTCAAGGAATTGATTATTAATTTTACATTTCCAGCATTAGGACTTCACAGAATGGTTGCTATGTTTAGAGGGGGGAGACGCGTTTTTTCTGAAACCATCATACATATCCATTTCTTGAACAAATTTTATAGGACGTTCCAAAAAATAGGAGGTTAAGATCTCCGGCACATCCGCAATCACAATATGAATCATCAGTAATGCCAATTCTAAATAGATGTTTCTTTATTAAGTAGTGGCCAGTTTTCATTCGTATTATGGTTGTAAAGTGTCTTCGATCAATATATACAAATTTAGTGAACCATTTAATTTTTGGACAGCCAACCGATATTTCGAATTTACTTTCTTTCCATTATTCGTTAAATTCTTGAAATATTTTTTCTTCAATAATTGATTGGACTAATTCCTTGCTTGTCCAACAAATACTTAATCGAAGGTAAAGTGTCTGTAGCAGCATGTTTAAATTACGATATTTTCTGAAAATTTGCACGATAGAGATAATAGAGTAGGTTTTAGAAACAAGAAGAATTGAGATTCCACTGGAAATATCAAAAATCTCCTATTCCTGAAAATCCCCAATTTCATATTTTGCATTGTCCTGTGTAACATAAGTGTTTACGTTAATTTTGCATTCTAGAAATTCACTAGAACTCTACAAAAACAATAAACACAATCAACCATGTACACAGCTTAACTAAAAAACATGTCATTATTGTTCCACTATTTGCGTCATATATAAATTATATTTCAAACCATGCATTCTTCATTAAACATGTATTAATTACATGGAAACGACCCATTACGAGTGATTAATATTATCTAATATAAATTATGTAATATTCAATTATAATAATATTAAGTATATATAGAACCAAACTGTAATCCATTAAAGCACTTTCGGTGTTACAGCAACCTTACGTAATGAATAATCTTCGAAATATTTTTGATAAACTGGAAGTAACCATCAGGTTAATCTTTAGTTTATATATACCTGCAAGCAGTAAATCATATAGATTTAAATTAGCATACTTACTTTACCTAGCACTCACTCAATCGTTGATCACTTTAGCATTGTTTCGGTATGCTGTTACATATATTCATTCCGTACTTCCAATTCCAATTAGAATTGTGTTCATGCTCGTACTGATTTGCATGAGCCTTACAAATATATTGATATCATTTATTTTGATAAAGAAAGGAGGTCAAATGAATACTACAAAGCAAAGGATCATGTTCATAAAACAGAATGGCTACATCCAAGATGGACAGAACAGAGAAATTCTCCGAAAAACATCCATAGTAATTTGGTGGACCCTGGGTTGCACCAGAAGGATTATGTCCTATCGAGATTATTACCAAAATGGTTTGGAGTTTTGTCTAAACATTATGTGCCTTGAAATAGCATTTTTCCGATTAGAAATAATGTTCTTAGATGTATGCATATTCTTCCTTGAAATTACAGCACAACTGAAGATTTTTAATAATCGCTTGAATGGATCAATTAATGTCAGCACTCTTCTAAAGTACAGACGTTTACACAACACCCTACTAGACTGCATTAAAAATATTCAAGATATATTTGGGGCATTCATAGCATGTTTTGGCATAAATGCTATCAATAATTGCTTGATGTGTATCATTAATATCATTTATACGGCTTTCTTCAATTCTGGAAGCTCACATATCGTTGTTGACACTTTATGGATATTCATTATTACCGTAAGTAATGGTAGCAATTAAATGTTAGATTACCTATAACGTAGTGTGTCTTAAACATATATATTTTTCTCTTGATGGTGGTAGATAATGGGAAATGCTCAGAACTAAGTATAATTTGTACTTACATTGTCCCTATTTGTAACTAAATCACAACGTTTCCACTGGTGTATAGGTTTCTCCAGTCATCTTCTAAGTCATTGCTAACCAGACTAGAAGAAGACGATTTTCTCAGCCAAGACGAAGAATTACTCGATGGTTCATCCCTTGTCGCCATAGTAACCAACATCTACTAGGAAGTATTTTAAAATTGAGACAATAAACTAAGCAACTATGATATTAAAACTTAGATACACAGATGACACCTTCATCATATTAGATGGAAACGAAGACGACCTATAAGATTTCCAACTATATCTAAACAGCCTAAACCCCACCATAAAATTAACTATAGAAAAGGAAGAAAATCTTGCAGATAGGACAATACAAATTTGCAACTCAGACGCACCAGTAAAGGAGGAAATAAATCGCATAAAAAAAACCTATGGAATATGGATACTCCACAAAACCTAGCGAACAACGGAAGAGCATATGATCACATGATAAAGATAAAACAAAGATGACAACATTCATTTCATACGCTAAAGGTATCTCAGGTAAAACAGAGACCAACACGATACAATATCAAGACGGTGTTTAATGCTAGTGACTCATTACGAAGCCAGTTTACCAAAACTATGCAGCCTATCCGAAAAGACACAAGAAATTGTATATATGAAATGAAATGAGGATCTGCTGCTGACCATCCAAAGTAGATAGAAGCAAGAATATTACATTGCCACGGAAGTTTTTGAAAAATCAAAATGTTTTAGTAAACTATCAGCAGAGATAAAAACAATATTTAGAGACCTTTTCTACCTATAAGCTTAAATTAAGGTTTGAATACACTTTAAATTGGGTGTATAGTAGAAGAATAGCCAACGGATGCATAAGTATTCACCAGAGGATGACTGAAGATACTTACATGCCAGTCGAAACGTTGTGATTTAATTATTGATAAAGGATATGCAAGTCCTAAAATGCTTATTTCTCATATCTATGTATATTCTACTACAAATTTATAAACTGTTCACCAAAATAATAACGAACCTGGAGTGCACACGTGTAGACTGAAAAGAAAAATACGTATTTCCCATTTGCAACTGACTATGTTTACGTTCACATAAAGAGCAAATTTGTACATTTTGAAAACTCATTATCTGTGATGTTGTGGTCTAATAGTTATAGTATTTTTAAGCCTATGCACAACTGAATCTTACGATTGATAAATAGTTTGGGTTTCCAAGTATGTGTGGTCACAACATTTATTTTATTTTACAGTTAGAAATTTTATGTCTAGCCGAGGTTGGGGAAAATTTGTCACACGAAGCAAGAGTTACCATTAGCATATGTTATGAAACGCCGGACAACACACACAAGATCCTAATACTTAAAGAACAAGAAGAAATACAAAATGAATTTCAGATGATTGCTAACGAAACCCACCAAAGATTTATAAAAATGAGCGCTTCAGGATTCTTTACTGTGGACCGTACTATGATACTTTTTTATATGACCAATGTATGCAATTATCTGATTGTTGTCTTTCAGTTTTTGATACAATCTGGCTAACTGAAGCGAGCTACTGTGAAGGTCTGAAACTTCATCTCAACAGGTTTCATGTCTATTGCAAAGAAAATTGCTTTTGTTAATTATTTGTTAATGCTTGTAGTTACAATAAAGAATAAAATAGTGCATCCTTAGTGTATGTTTTGTTTTGAAGATGAGATCCTAGATAAGATATATCGTAGCTCTATTTGGCAAAAACTTTGATGCTTAATCCAACAAGTAACGTGTAAAGTTATAAGTTTCGAGATTGATAGTGCTAACGTATCTTGCCTGTGTAGAGAATTAATGACATCCAAAGAATTTTGCATATAATTTATCGCAGATTACTGATGATAAATGATCTAAATTGCACATATCTAATACAATTTTTATAAAACAAGTATTGTGTTGCAAGCCAAGAATTGCCTGCAGAAGCTAACTCCCTGAATGAAAACACCCAAGCTAACCCAAACTAACCCAACCTAACCCAAACTAATCCAAGCCAACCCAAACTAACCCAAATTACAAAGCTAAACAAGCGCGCTTCGCGCGCTTACGATAATCCAACCTGACCCAAATTGCACAATTAGTTTGCTTTAAATTAAACTTATTTAAATTAAATAAAATTTTTTTGAAAAACGGAAATGACGCATTTTCGGAGAAAAGTTATTAGTTTCTGCGAATTTCCGGAGAAAAGTTATTAGTTTCTGCGATTAGAATAAATGTCTCAATTACTAAGGTAAAACTAGTTTTTATGTAACCGATTTTAGGTATTCTAAACTAAAAAAAAATTTTTTTTTGAAAAAAATTAAAAAAAAAAGAAATGATGCATTTCCGGAAAATTTTTTTTATTCCTGGGCTCTGAATAAATGTCTAGAACATTAAACAAAAACTAATTTTTATGTAACCGATTTCAGCTAATCTAAAGTCTGAAAAACGGAAATGACGCATTTCCGAAAAAAATAATTTGTGTTTCTATGTTCAGACAGACCTTTTATAAACAAACAAAAACACGGTTTTTACATAACCCATTTCAGCTAAAAGAAAGTTGAGCCAAATAAAGATCTTAAAATGGTTAAATAATATAATAAACATTCTTAGAAAAAGGAAAGGAAGTTCAAAAGTGTAAAATTGCTACTCATTATGTAAATAAATGAAAATTTATACTTAAAAAAATTAATCATTAGGTCCCTAAGCAAAAAAAAACATAACTTTTATTGTTGAAAAAAGCATAGAAAAAAATATTCCATTTCCGAAAGGTCAGAACTGTCTGAGCTTTGCAAGTCAAATTCGCCAATATCTGAAGGCAAAATATCCGAATACTGTTGCAAACAAAAAAGTCTATTTCCCAATATTCTGTGATATCATTTATGTTATCCTGTCGTAATTTGAAAGTTGTAGTCTTTCTGAAAGATGATATAAATGGATCTGAGGTAAGTAGTAGATTATTCATAATGTCCTTATTTGAGCTTCTTCTAGAAGTTTTTCTTGTGTGGTTCAACCGCACTTTTCGGACCTCTTTATGCCTTGCTTCAAGTGTATCCTCGGCTAGTTGCCCTATGGGCAAATCAAAAAGTTGGATAATCTCAATTCCATGACCTAGAATCTTATGGACACTGCAAGGCATATAGTACCAAGGATATAATTCAATGTAAAGATTTCTCATGTCCATCAAAAGCCGTTGAAACTGCACCAACTTGATTTTTTGTCCTATAGACACAACTCTTAAAATTTTTAAAAATATTAAAATAAGTTCTTTGTTAATGCCGTTTATCGAGGAACTTAACTCTGGGTTTTGAAAAAATCTTCTAGCCGTATTCCCATAATTCGTGGATCCATAGCCTGGTTTTGGTTTGTCAATAATTAATCCCATTTGAACTTTAAAACCCTTCTGAAGTTTTCGTTTTTGGTTTTTAACAAGTTTTTTCTTTCCAGGGTCCTTAATTTGCCAACACTTTATTGGTAATATATAACAAACATTCAAAACAACGGATCCATGAATGAAGGGAAGATAGGCCAAAGTTAAGATTTTTCAACTTTTGTCACCCTTTCGAAAACTTTATCTGTGTTCATCTCCTTGGAAGTCGAACCGCAAATAAAGCACGTTTGCGTTGAGTTTGCTCCTGAGAAAGTATTGATACAGCTACCATCTAACATTGTAAAATGAAGAATATATTGCAGAAAAATCTGAACCTTTAATATGATTGTTTAAATGTCGTATTTGTGCACATTGGTACAATACACGCCTTATGAGCTGACTTTTTCTCCATTTTAGTTCAAATCACAAAATCAAAAACATTGTCACAGACAAAACAAAAAAATATTACAACCCACTAAACCTAAAAACTTAAAGCATAACCTGCTGTCTCTCTCTGCGAGTCGCAATAGAAGTGGCAGGTAGATGATCGATCGATCCGCCGCGCCGATCGTTATGCTCTATGACGTCAAATCGTGTTTAAATTGGCGCGGATTTAACGGCAACTTTTAAAATGTATAGAAACAAAACGGGTGATATTTAACACTTCAGATTTGGCACACCTTCTTTTTTAATGTAATAGAACAGGTTATTGAAATAAAAAAAAAATGTGCAAGTTCCCTATTGTCCATTCGAAAAACTGTCCTTCGAAGAACTGTCTTTCGGAAAATTGTCATTCGAAAAACAGTCCTAGATTTGTAGAAACATGCTAGTTTCAAATCACGTGCATACTTAAAAATAATGTAAATTAGTGGTTTTAGTGGTAAATTGAGTTGTATTGAGTGGTATTTCCGGAGGAGAATTTCAGGTGTAATTAGGGGCATTATAAGATCCTTTACACAAATAGTGCACTATATAAAAATCGGCCTTTCCCATTGGTCGATCCGCATGGCCCGCTTCGCTCGCTACGGGGGCTCAAGAAAAGGAAACTAACCAGGTGCTAACCCAATCTAACCCAAGACATACCCAAAATCAAGAAAAAAAGCTGTTTAGAAACATAATCTTTAAAAAAATATAAAAAAAAGCAACGGGGTTCGA
Organism: Pissodes strobi; assembly: GCA_016904865.1. Classification (NCBI taxonomy): domain Eukaryota; kingdom Metazoa; phylum Arthropoda; class Insecta; order Coleoptera; family Curculionidae; genus Pissodes; species Pissodes strobi. Next base: position 80,186 of record MU185522.1, read on the forward strand.
ACCCGCATTTTCCAGGTGAGACCCAACAATCTAAACCTCTACACCACTAGATCGCATCGCAAAAATCGATTGCACCACGCAGACATATCGTAATACGAGATGGATCGACCAATAGGAGAGGTCGATTTGTGTAAAGGATCTTTAAATGCTAATTAGGGTAATAGAGGAAATGATATTTTTCGTATATTTGTAGTAATAAAGTGTGGTGATATCTGTTATAAGTGGTAGTTTAGTGTAGACAGATCCACTACTGTAACCTGCTTTAAGCGTTGGGTGCCAAATATGTAACCTTATTTGTTAGTTGCTCATTAGGCGGTCCATATGCCAGGTTTACTCAGCGGATTCAATTTTTTCTAAGAGGCGTGGGTCTATGCCTTGGCAGTTAGGTGCGGGCGTCACTATTTTTTTTACTAGAAATTTATCAATGATTATGAAAATATGGTAACAAATTTAGAAAAATACCCTGTATAAGAATGGTGAAAAACTGTGGTTACACGAATTAGTTATTACTTTGACTGCAATTTACCAAAATAAACATCAAGATTCCAAATAACTTATTTATTTAAATATGTAAACTTACACAAACCCTTTCAGAACAATTATTAATCTTATTTTAAATTAATTTGAGGTGACTGTTACGCTTATAAACTAATAAGAATATTCTCTTGTAGTGTATCTCGCCGATATTATCAGAATAATAAATCAAAGCAAAATAAGATACTACTTTTTAAACTATGCCTTATAACATTAATATTGCCCAAATCTTACTGTATAGGTATAGCCAGTAAATATATGCAGGTATAAATGAAATAATTATTAACCAAACTACCTAAACTAAATCAATCTCGCGGCAGCGACAATATCAGTAGACCAATAAACAGTCATTCAGTAATACCAAATTAATAAAATAACCTATGACGTAAATATGTACATATATAGCCGTTAAATATCTATAGGTAAACGAATTAAGCTCAAGTCGATTCCGATATCAAGGTGACAAATCAAATTCCTAGATTTTAGTTATGTGAAATAAATTACTGCCATGAGCCTTACAGCCAAGTACAGTAAAAAATAACTCAATCAGCTATTCTGACACTAGACAAATGAATTCTCTAACTGAGATAATATCAGATATAATAAAAATTAAATTTAGTATCTCCGTAGCAACTATGAAAAGGTGTAGAAATATAAATATAATGTAAAAAATATCTTATAGCCTTTTTAAAGGTAAGTATGATAAACAAGATAGCCAGATCAATAAATAAAACGAGAATTAACGAGAATACAAACGATAGACCTGAAACGACCTACGGTCGTTTAACTATAACTTCATTAATTAAAATGATATATAATGATAAGCTATACCTATGCGGAAATTAAGGCAAACGACCTACAGTCCTTTGATTAAAAATTCATTAATTAAAATTATATATAACGATAAGCTATATACGATAAGGAAAGCAAACGACCTACAGTCGTTTAATTATAAATTGGTTAACTAAAATGATGTATAACGATAAGCTATATATGGTATTTAAGGCAAACGACTAGAGTCGTTTCATTATAAATTCTTTAAATAAAATGACATATTCTGTCTATATCGAGAATTAAAGCCCTTAAATAAATTAAAATAGATTTTACTTATATCTGGTAGACTTGTAGACACTGGTATCTCCTGTGCAGTACGTCCCCACCATGTGGTTATGTCATCCTGACAAAAAGGCTGCTGTACGGCTAACCGACGGCGGAGTTAGCTAGGTCAGCATTAAAAGGAGGAAATGCTAACTCGCGGAAGGAAATCTATCCTACAGAGGGACCCAAGTTGTATGATAAATAATTTTAGCCATCTTAAATAGAAACAGTCGTGTTCAACATATCTTCAAAAAAAGGGGTCATCACACTAGTTCAAAAATATCAACGATAAATTCAGATTCGGAAAAAAGCCTGCTCGCCTTGAGTGTTCCGGTGAAGAGAGCTATCAGTTATCTCAAAATAGAATATATACCACATTTGTCATGTGGCGCCCCTAACGGATGTACCTATCGAGCCGGATGGAACACCGGAAGTAAGGTCGCGAGAAGTTAGGTAGCGAGAGTATCGATAACACAAATCGTCCAGTAAAAGGAGAAAATCGCACTACTATAATTAGTATCATTTGCAACGATACAAAATCTCCTTCGGTTATTGACTACAATAAAAGAAAGGGATTCATTCATTCATTTCCGCTACGAAAATAAATTAAGCGGTACCGAAAACTAACCTTAAAACTCACCGGCTCTGCACTTATTAATGCCCACATTATTTGCAAGAAAATTACAGGAGAAAATACACAAATAACAGAATTCAAGGAAAAAGTTACAATCGGACAATTGCAAGCAAGAAAAAAGGGCTCTGATCTGTCAGATGTCCCCTCAGCTATAGAGAATTGTAGATTTAAAAATATGGGAACCACCAGGCGAAGGTGCAGTGGAGTTATGAAAAGCTCAGGGTCGAATAACTATTATAGGTATTTTACTTCTTAACAGGATTTAAATTATTTTTTTTCTGAGGCCACCCTAAAACACGTTTCGTGTATTGGTAATAATGAAGTGAAGCGTACGAATTCATGTGGCCTGACACTAAGGAATATCTAGGAATTAAATATAATTCACGCGGCATGGGGGTATCTGGGCTGCGAGAATCATAGTGCTTCACATGGCGGTCAAAGTGTTAGAGAACTACAATGACACTAACAATTTAGGAATTTACTGAATAATGGCTTTCCTCTGTTACCACCACAAGGCAAGGCCAAATACTACCTTAAAATGATTAATAGTATCACCAGGCTACGTAGTGAATCAGAGTAAAACTTCGAATAATACACAAACCTGTTGTCGAGCCATGTAGCATACCAAATAATGAAGAACATGTGTAATTTCTAAAAGGGCACCAGAAATGGGGCCGAGTCATAGGCAACATTCCAACTAATGTGCATTTTCTTTTCTCTTCATATCACGTGACGTTTTCTAAGCAATTACCAGTCTGCTATAAATAAATATGGGTTATCTTGTCTTCACGACTCTAAGTTATAAAATAGAGACCGCTCAAAAATATAATGTTGAATCTGTCTGTAAAAGTAATTTAACAATATTTTGCAGCACAAAACATTAATTTGTTTATCAAATAGTTGATATCCTTTAAAAAATAAACATATTGCCTAAAAAATAAAGCACCCGCTTACTATTATCACAAGAACCAAATTGGTCAATCTTCTAAAACTGATTAAGCATATAACCAGCCTTAAGCGTTGGGTGCCAAATATGTAACTTTATTTGCTAATTGTTCATTAGGCGGTCCATATGTCAGGTTTATTTAGCTGATTTAATTTTTATCTATGTCTTGGCAGTTAAGGTAGGGCGCCACTATTTTTTTTTACAAGAAATTTATCAATGATTAGTGATTCTTGAAAACAGGGCAATCAATAAAATTTAGAAAAATACCTTGTAAAAGAACGTTGAAAATTTTTGGATACAGAGATTAGGTATTATTTTGACTGCAATTTACCAAAATAAACATCAAGATTACAAATAACTTATTTATTTAAAAATGTAAACTTACACCAACTCTTTCAGGACAATTATTAATCCTATCTCAAATCAATTTGAGGTTATGGTTACGCTCTTAAACTAATAAGGAAGATTCTCTTGTAAGGTATATCACCGATATTACAAGAATAATAAATCAAAACAACAGAAGATACTACTTGTTAAGCTATGCCATATAACTTTAATATTGCCCAAATTTTATTGGATAGGTTACAGCCAGTAAATATATGCAGGTATAAATAAAATTATTGTTAACCAAACTTAACCTAATTCATTCCCGTGACAGCGACAATATCAGTAGACCAATAAACAGTCCTCCGTAATACCAAATCAATAAAATAACCAGTGAGGTAAATATGTATATATACAGCCGTTAAATATCTATAGGTAAACGAATTTAGCTCAAGTCGATTCTGATATCAAGGCGACAAATTAAATTAGTAGGGAAATTTCAGTTATAGGAAATAAATTACTGCCATGAGTTTTACAACCAACTAGAGTAAAAACGAACTCAATCAGCTATTGAAATGAATTCTCTAACTAACTAAAGATAAAATTAAGAATCTCTTTTAAAGGTATGATCGATAAGCAAGATAGCTAAATCAATAAATGAAAGGAGAATTAACAAGAATATAAACGATGGATGTCAAACGGCCTACAGGTGTATAACGATAAGCTATAAACGGTAATTTAGGCAAATGACCGACAGTCATTTGATTATGTATTCATTAATTATTGAAATGATATATAACGGTAAGAAATACGCGGTAATTTAGGCAAACTACCTACAGTCGCCTAATTATATAAACATTAATTAAAATGATATATCACAGTAAGAAACCTACGATACTTAAGGCAAATGGCCTACAACCATTTGATTATCTATTCAGTAATTAAAATGATATATACCAGTAAGCTATATACGTTGATTAAGGTAAACTACCTACAGTCGCCTAGCTACAATTCCATTAATCAAAAGGATATATAACGGTAAGAAAGATACGGTAATTAAGGCACTCAAATAAATTAAAATCCATTTTACTTGATTCTGGTCGAGTTATAGACACTGGCGCTTCCTGCGTAATACGTCTCCACCATGTGGTTGCGTCACTCTGACAAAAAAAAGATCTCGGTACGGCTAACTGACAGCGGTATTAGCTAGGTCAGCGTGAAATTCTACCACACAGGAGAAATTCTACCCAATAGAAAGAATCCTGACCCATAGAACGACCCTTTACAAAAAGGGTTATCACAGTAGTTCATCACACAACGTTTAGAGACGATATGGCAGATAATTTTAGAAAATATACATTCTACTTAATTTTCTTAATACTGCAACGTCACAATCAGAAGGTAGTTAGACCTAAGGGTCAAAAATAGCAATGATAAATTCCGATACGGAAAACGGCCTGCTCGCCCTGATTGATGAAAGGCTATCAATTTTCTCAGAAAATGACACCACCTCTGGCAAGTGGCGTTCCAAACGGATATACCTGTCGAGCAGGTTGATACTCCGGAAGTAAGGTCGCGAGAAGTAAGGTAGTGAGAGTATCAACAAAGTACATCGACTAGTAAAAGGAGAAATCGCAATATTGTATTTAATAACGCAAGCAATAAATAAAAGGTCTCTCTATACAATGTAAAACCGTTAAATTAGGACGAAGTAAATCGCAGTTACAACCAATTTTCCAGATAGATGTTCATTTTTGTTCAAACTGTCGAGTTCAAATTAATATAAAATGTTCTCTAAGAAGCCTCTTTTTATTTTACTCTATCATAATGTCTTTTTAGCACATCTCTGTAATGGACATCTATAACCACACTTTGTTTTTATTGTATGAAATATTGTTACTGGTATTTCTGGTTAATAATAATAATAATACGTTTACTTGCAAAATCATTGGGAAATTCAGCATGCAATTAATAGAAATGGTAATAGTAGTAGAAGCCGCACATATTTTATGTCCCTTAAGAGTTGTTTTTTATGAGTTAACCGACAGAACCACATCTTAGTCGTGCCGGTTTGCCCTCTAAATACTTACAGCAATAAGCAAGGAATAGTTTACATCAAACATTCCACCACCGGAAATAAATCTGGGATTTCCTAGATTGCTTAAAAACACAAGAAGCAATTTCCTGTTCGGCATATTAAACGTATGCCAAGGAGTTTCCAACAGAGCTTCCCGGACGAGATCTACCTGCAAATAAACTTGAAATTTTGTTTTATTTCGTAGAGAACGTGCGACTGCAATTCACACTTAATTTTAAAAATCGAATTTAGATATATCTAGATATATTTATTTGATCTCTTTTCAAGAAGATCTGAGTCAAAAAAATTAAATTTGAGTTATCTAAATGTTTCTGAAACATCTAAACGTAAAACTCATAAGTTTGAATGCTCTATTAAGCCAAATTTTTTCTACCTCATTTATCAAAATCAAATATATGGTTAAACAGATATTTTTGAAATTACAGACATTTGCAAGAGTGCATCCAGATAAGACGATATTTCTTTGAAGATCTTCATGAAGCCTTCGGATTGGTCTCAGCAGATTTTGGCTGAAGCTTCTAATGTATTTTTTGTTGTGGGAACTTTGATGTCGCATAAAAGTCGGAACATATTAATGATCAGATTTAGATTATAGTGATTATACTCGCCTGTTCATGAAAGGCCTCAGAATAATAAGCATAAATAACTGCCATTAAATTTGCACCAACTGCAAACATTCTTGAGCCTAAGGGACTGAAGCCGCCATTTACCTAAAAATATATTTTAGAGACATAATTTTTTTTACCAAAACAAGTAAAATCTAACCAGAGCTAAAAAAAATAAGTATGCCCCAAGAGTCAACGATATCTCATGGACGTCAGTTTCAGTTAGTGTTGATTAGCTTTGGTTAATCTTGGTTGTTATTGGTTAGCTTTTTAGTAACCTAAAAAAGGAACTCTTTGGTTTATCTAAACATAGTTTTAAACTTTTCAATCTTTAGCAACAAAACCAACTTGATCTTTCAGGCATTTTCTGGCATTGACCATCCTCACACCACCACAGCATATTTTGGAAAAATTGCTTGTATCTTCAGATTTTTGGGAGGCCAATTCTGAATCAGATATTAATAACAGTGACGGTACTCTTGTATTCACACCGGGTAACCGTCTCGAGGGCAGTGCCGCTCCTCTCCTCTCAATTCAAGGGTAATTTTCAAGTTTATATCTTTCGTAAGAGTATATTGTGTAACTAGGAGGAAAAGCAAAACATTCCTGGACGACTGTGGTAGTTGCTGGACGAGGCGCAGCCGAGGCCAGCAACACAGGAGTCCAGGAATGTGCTTTTCCTACGAGTTGCACATACTATTTTTTATCCGATCGAAATTAATTAGAATACGTACTTATATAAATAGAGCCAAATATTACTGTAAATAAAAACGTGTTTAAAATTTAAACTCAATATAATATCAAGTTTTGAATCGAGCGAGCTTGAAGTTTATTACGTAGCTACGGAAACTACAGCTAAATGTTACTTTTGATAGACGTCAGATCTGACAAACAAGGCGTTTATATATGACAGAAATGTTATATTCCCGGCCTAGGACGGGAATTTTATATTCCCGGACTGTTATTTTCTATTCTTGTACAGTTATTGCATGTTGCCAAGCAACGAATACAATATACTGGAATCATGACTTTTGCGGTGAGAAAACACATCGGAAAGGTGTCGTTTTTCGTCCGATCGGATAAAAAATCATTTTGGATGCTTATATCTATAATCTCAGTTGTAGTTAACTGTGATACTCAAATAGTTAAACCTCTTTGAGTATATCCAGAGTTTTGCCTTACTGGAAGTAAGGTATGTACCCTATGTTTTGTGTACTTCCTGTGGATCTAGTTCAACTGCTTATGATGTTCTGTAATATAGTTTTTTTGTTAAATCGTGACCAATTTCAATTTGAAAATTGCTTGTTCTATTTTTATCGTATATATTATTGTATATATTAAGTTTTGTGTTGTTTTGTATTTGCCCTACTATGGTTAGTTTATTTATTTTGGTTAGCTTTGTCCATAAAATTTATTTGAATTTTTCTGTGGCAATAAAGCATACTTGACTTTGACTTTGACTTTAAAGTTTAGACTTAACCCATATTCCTTCAGTAATACTACCTCACTGATATCTCTCTAAAGTCAAAAAGAGAATACATACCTATCGAATATGTAGGGTACACAAAATGCATTTATGCACAGACACGTTCTATAATTTACTTTATCAAATTTACATTTATTAATTAACATGTGATTTTTGGCTATACGTCCCACAACCCCAAGCATTCAACTTTTAAACGCGTAGCGCGCGCTTGCCACTATTCTCGATGTTATCCACCGACATTTGTGTCTAGCCGCATTAGAGCAACTATTTAGCCCTCAGTTTACGGTGCAATGAATTGCTTTCCAGTACTCTGGTGGTTCAGTGGTTAGATGTTGGGCCTGTGCTACGGAAGCCCGGGTTCGATTCCCGTCGGTCCTTTTTATTTCTTGTTATGTTTGTAAAAAGTTTTTTTCTTCATTTTGGGAATGCCTTGGGTTAGTTTTTGTTGGTTGCGTGAAGTGAAATAATAGTCAACGTTTCATTGGCTTCGCTGCGGCAACACAAGTTCCACCGACTAATTAAGGATAGGCAATTTATCCATCGGGGCCCTTGGCTATGGCCCGGGGTTAGCAATTATACCTGTGTCTTTTTCGTAAACTTTTGGGGTGCTGAGAAAGTTCAAAAACCATTTTGAACACTCTCAAATCTAACGAGTTAATTTTGTACAATTTTAACATTCCACGCCACTGTACTCGCATTTCAAAGAAATTAAAGCTTTGGCGATACTACTAACACCATCTCTTGTTTACAACGTTTATCCACTGCTTCAAGCAGTCTAGAAAGCTAAAAGTAATCGGCCTCGAAAAGCATCTGACCAATCAGAGCGTTTTCTACAGAAAAGCCGCGATATTACTAGCGCCATCTGTTGTAACCACGTTTACACATCTGAAACCTGCCGCGTATCCTACGCCCATTCGACCAATCACAGCGCATCCTACAGGATAGCCACTTCACCCAACCCAAAACTTCCTAGCATTATAGCTAGGAAGTTTTAGGATTATCTAGGGTAAACTAAAATTCCGATCTTTAACAATCGAATTTTATGAGAACTAGTCAGCAGATTTCAACCGGATTTGTGTTAGAATTCATAATATTAATTTAGACAACCGGTCATGCTGTTTTTACACAATATCTCTATATTTACATTATTGCCCTTTCTATCTCCGGAGCGATGTAGATTTTCCCGCCAGAGGGGGCGGTGGCAAGGGGCGTTGATCACGCGAATGTAGTATGTAGTTAGCATCTTGAACATCAACCATGTAAGGCGCGCTAAACGCGCTGTTCCCGCTGGCTTGGCGCCAAGCCGCCATGCCGGCAAGTTTTCACGTTTTGAGACTTCATAATCTCTCTAGTTCTTTACTCATGTGTGATAGTGATATCCAGCCATAATCATCGTCATCTCAAGCCTACAAAAAGGTATTTATTGGCACCCTGACTGCCATTACTCTTACAAGTATGACGCTGTACGATCGCTGTACTGGCGCCCCCATTGGTCCCATCCATGGGAGTTACAATCGAGTCCTGTCTCGAAACACAAGTAATCGAGTATTGTCTCGAAACCCAAGTAAGTAAACATACACGTTTACAATTACATATCGGCACCTTGTCTGCCATTAATCTCTTAGTCAGTGTGACGCTGTACCATCGCTGTACTAGCGTCCTCCATGGCAATCGCCCATGGGAAATCTCACAATAGAGTCTTGTCTCTAATCAATATTAATCGAGTCTTGTTTCGAATCTCAAGTAAGTAAACACACACGTTTACATTCACATTCTCTATCAGAGTACAACACTGGGTTGTTATGCTCTGGCCTTATTCTCATATAAGGACTACTCGGCACTTGTCTGCCAATATACTCAAGTTCTCAACATTGCTATATCCCCTACGCGGATTTCAGCTTACCTATGCGACCTGCATAGTGTGTTTTATAATCATTATGCGCGTATCAAAAACCGCATTTCACAAGGCATCCAAGTCATGCTATTATGCAATAAGTGCATACCATCTCAAATCACTACATTGAAGTCATTCCTATTTGCAAGAAATTGAATTACATTGTATATAGAAGCTACAACAGAGACTCAGTAAGTGTTTAAGGTGACTTTTCCTGTGCTGGAAGATAAACTGCTGAACGAATTGAACGTTGCTCGTCAATTGGTGAACATAGTGTACATAGTAGCTTATAGGTGGACTTTAAGGTAATATTTATCCTGTTATAATTGTTTGTATATTACTGTATTTCATATCAGAGTTAGCTCAGCTAACTGAGCGCATACGCAGCAGTTCCGCAGGGACTTTAATGGGCATTTAACTGTACTTAGCTACAAGGTTATGTTTATAATCATATACTTGTTTAGTATTACAACTGTTTACGCAATACTTTGGTTTTTAAGAGTATTATTTTTGTCATATTCTTCAAGGTCGATATATAGCATCGACATATATTGTTCATATCGTAGAACTGACTACGTACAATCATTTAATGTTTATATTTTGTTTATTTATGAGCTTCCAGTTATTTTCAGGTAAAATAACTTATTAAAATATTCATAAAATGCTAAAGCTTTTTGTTTTATTTACAAAATGACTTTAGAACTAGCCCTATGGTAAATTATAGTGCCTACGAGCACATCTCTGTTTGTTTAGAAAATCGACCAAGATCGAATCTGAAACAGGGAATTAGTGAATGATTATCCTTGTTAGAAGCTTTATTGAAATGAATGAAGCAGACGTCTCAACATCTACGAATCAGTACCTGAAGAAGCTGAAGACGTCTTTGAAATCGAACAGGGTCTGCCAGATATCTATTTGCTAAGCACATTTTTTAAAATTTTTAGATTAAAAATTTTTCGGAAATATTTTTATAAAGCTCTGTATGAAAATAATTAGAGAATACAATACTTACGAATAAATTGATATAATAAAGCAAACTGAGAATAACTGTAGCATTTCCAACCTGAATCAAAATCATCCACTTGAAATAACGAATGATGGAATGAGAAAACCTAGAAAATGTGATATTAATAATCTTGTAGTTTGGGTTAGTAAATGTTTAGTTGTATAGTTCATATTGTATATATGTAGTAAATCCCACTATGCACCTAGGCTATTCGCGCTTTATACCACTATTCACAGGAATCACTGGTTCATAGTGATATTTGCTAATTATTATCAAAACTAAACTATAGATGATCACTAAGCAGCACCACAGCAGGCAACTTACTATTTACCTGTTCAGATGTTCTAAATACTTTAGATTGCATAAATTAATTAGGCAACAAAGTTAATGTTTGCTTTAATTTTTTTGTCCATCTATGAACCATGTTACCCTACGATTAAAATAGATCTTTCAAACTGAAAATCAACAAAATCATCAATTCGGAATTTTATTTCCAATCGTACCAATACGAGTTTTGGTATGTTATATTCTCTACCCAGGAAAAAGTGTGCTGAAGGCGTTGAAAGAATTTTTCACTTCTATAGTCTGCTGGAGCCGATTTTACCTGAATGAGCATTAGAGAGCCGAGCATAATGAGCTGATGCATGAAGGCTCAGTCTCACTCATTGCCTAGAAAAAAAAATGATGACCACGCTAAAAAGTTTTCACTTCAAAAATCAAAAGAGACTGAATCAATAATAAGCTCTTTATTTCCAACAGGCACGAACCCAATTACAAGAGATTCACATGTAAATTAAAAATATTGTTATAGAAAGAAAAATAATAAAATATGAAATAAATAATAGTTATAATTAAAAAAAGGCAGCAAACCAAGCTAAAACTAAAAATAAGGAATGTAGATGAACGAAACAGATCAAGAATTATACGAAAAACGCAAAGTAAGTTAGGGAAACTAAAAAAGAAAAATAAAATAAGCCAAAATAAGAAGTGACAAAGAAGAAGAGAATGAAAACAAGGGAAATACAGATGGAACTGGGTAGATACCGTCTCCTCTGAACGTAAGATGTTTGAGAAATCGCCCCTGCACAACCTCCACCGAATCAATGTGGCAATCATACAACGGACACCATATAAGTGACCCATAATCCAGCCTTGAGGAGTAATAAAGCAGTTTCATGACAAAGATGTTGGTAAACTGCTTACAATTTCTAATGAAAAAGCCCATCATTCGTGACGCACCAGCCACCATCTGCTCCATAGGAGGAATAAATCTAAATTTCTCGTCAAATATTATGCCAAGATCCCTGATAGTTGAGATCTATCCAAGACAGTGCCGCTAATGGAATAGTTGAAGACTATGGGACCTTTTATTATATGATAGGTAACGACACTATATTTTGGGACGTTCAGATCAAGTCTGCTGGTTGCGCACCACTCGCTAACATCGTCAACATTAGCCTGCAAGAGAAGACAGTCTGCAAAGGTGTCAATGCGGTTGAAGACTTTAAGATCTCAGCGTAGGTCAGCTTGAAACAGTCAATCTTGCGAATTAGATTGTCAACAAATATATTGAATAGAAGGGGTCCAACGCTGGAACCCTGAGGAACTTCCGAGGTTTGGATAAATCTTTCAGTTTTAAAGCCCTCAATCTCGATAAACTGCCTCGACGGAAAGCCTGTCTTTGATCTTTGGGAATATAAATTTGTGCAGGATAATCTCGAATATTTTGGAGAAGTTACATAGGATGGAAATAGGACGATAATTCTCAATAACTGTTCTTATGAATGAGACAGACCCTGGCCATCTTCCAGGTTTCGGGAAACATGCCCAGTTCCAGAATCACATTGAAGGGTGGCTCGCACAAAACGATGGAACAGTCTCTAGCAATAAAGCTTGGGATGCCGTCTGAGCCAGAGGTGATCTTGTTTTTAAGTTTTTTGCTTGCTACAACTATATCACCAGTCGTTTTTCGCGGATTGTCGGAATACTGCGTCAACGGATCAATATTTGCACACTGGTGGTCTTTGTACACACTTTGCAAATAGTTGGGAAAAGCCAAAACGACACACTAGGGTCCGTGGTAAGAGTGATTAGTGTCTTTCATAGTGGCTGGAATGCGGGATTGAGTTATCCTGCTTTGAATAAAAGGTCAGAAGTTTCAGAGATCAGAATTTATGCTTGTCTCGGCTCGCCGGATATATTCCCTGTAAGCCTTGTCAGAGGTAAAATGGAGATTTATGAGTTTTAGGGTCACGATATGCCGTTTCTTTTTTGAATTCAGTGTCAATAATTTCCTTGGTAAGCCATTGTCGCGGCACCTTGAATGATGCACAGGTAGCGAATATGGTATTTAGAATCTTATAAAGACTCTGACATGAGTTACCGGCATCTGTGCAATTGAGAACAGGCGACCAGTCAGTGATCGACATTAGCTCATCACATGATGTAATCTGGCTTTCGCCAAGTAGTTGAGGTAATAGGTTTCTTAATAAATTTATGTATATCTTTCTCTTCAAAGAACCTTAAAAAATTCTCTTTCATGAGTACCAAATTAGCAACAAATTATTTAAAAAATAGCATTGCTTACGTCAGAACTTCAAAATTGCACACTGAGATATCCAGACATGAGTAACCGATACTTCATTTTTATTAAAATTACCATTCCAGACTATATTGTATTTTTTTTTTAAATTTGAACCATCAGACCAAATATATTAAACAGAAAAGCTAAAAATAACGTAAATATAAAGTTACCCTAAATCCTCCTCAAATGGAAGGAGGTGTGACTGTAGGGAGATTATTCTTGATTTTTCATTACTATCGACTATCTCAGGAAGGCGTGGAGATTATCCATGTCTTTACGGTCGAATGAATTGCTTTCAATAGGTTTTTGAGTGCTTGTGATACGGGCGGGCCGCAGTCGATTCCCGTCAGTGGCAAGACGTGTTTTTTTTTTACTTTTTTTTAAGGCTATGCTTGTAAAATGTATTATTTTCTTCATGCATGCCTTGGGTTAGTTTTGGTTAGTTGCGTCCCCGTATAAATATAAGAACATGCTGCAAAGTACCCAACGAAGAGCACTTCTTAGAGTGGCAAGGGGATACAGGACGATCTCATCGGAGGCAATACAAGTAATTAGCGCAATACCGCCAATTGAACTGATAATTGATGAACGACGGCACCTCGAACAAGTGGAATATCCGCAGAGACAACAAGCCCAAAAAGAGCAAAGAGAGGAAACTATAGAGAGGTGGCAGGAGATCTGGAACCAGACAGAAAGCAAGGCACAATGGACAAAGAGGCTAATCCCAAACCTATCGGCCTGGATAAAGTGCAAGCACAGAAAGACGGACTATTTTCTGACTCAGGCACTCTCTGGACACGGATCCTTTAGAACATACACAAAACGAATAAACAAAACAAATGATTTATGTGTATATTGTGGAGTCGACATAGACACTCCAGAACATACCCTCTTTGTATGCCCGAGATGGCACGTACTTAGGACAAACACAACCCTGGAAAGTGGGGTGGAGGTAAATGCAGACAATATGATAAATGAGATGACTGGGTCGAAGAAAAACTGGAATATTATCTATAGGATGATAAGGGAAACTATGGAAAATAAAGAGAGGGAGGAAAGAGAAAGAATTGAGGTGTAGTAAGCCCAGAAGCGATGTTATACCTGTTAAGGGTGGTTCCGTCTTCTGTGCTGTAGGGGAAGGGTTTTAGTGGGTCGGTAAACTCCGGAGTCCCACACTGACTTAAGGCGCCAGAACACCAATGCCTTAAGCCGTGCGAGAGCATTTCCTCATCCCTACTTAAAAAAAAAAAAAAAGTTGCGTCCCCGTAGCGATCTGACCACTGCACTAAAAGACCTGTTGAAAGCAATTCATTGGACCGTATAGATATGGGTAATTCTGAGACATTTCATGCCTTCCGGAGATCGTAGAGTACAGCCAAGAGTAATGAGAAATAAACGGTATCCTACTGTAGAGGAACTACGTCAATATAAAATGCGCGCCTTTGTCTATCGATTAGCCGTGTTAAATCTCATTAAAATACTCCATATCATTTTCAGATGACACGTTATATCATTTTCGAAAACTCACCCTGCTTAATAAGGATTTACGAATGTGAAAGCATAAAATAATGGTGTAGGTTTTGGTACATACTTACAATAGGGCATATAAGAATTTTCCTAGCAAGGGATAAGACGATTTCATTTTGAACTATCATAGAAGAGTTCGAGAAAGTGATTTAACCTTAAAATTGTCTTCTCCATCTGCATATATGGTGACAATATGAGTGATAGTCACTTTTTGAACTTACATGGTCTGTATTTGAATTTTGGTAGCAAAACACTTAAAGTCTGTTTCAGAAATTTATAGAGTAATGAAATGGGGAATTCCGTCTAGTTTGGCTGAATTTCGTCGTCGTCCATAGGCGTAGGTAAGTGCCTTCGGGAAAAGGGAAGAGACTAATAATTGCGCACACTGGAAGAGAAGAGGGATTTTTGAAAGATAGTTTGCTAACCTTTCAGTCGTGGCGGACCATAAGACACGAACTCGGATGATTTCAAAGAATATTTTGGTGAAATGATAAAGTTTGATCCAGCTGATTCTGTGGTGGTTATGGATAATTCACGGCGCATAGAGAAGACCAAAGACATTTAACCTAAAAATGTCGTTGGAGAAGACACCAACTTCATCTTGAAGGAATCAAGAAAATATCGACTGGCTAACTAACAAAGGCATTGAGTTTGAACCCAATTTGATAAAGAATAGTAGTAAATTTACACCAACATTGTTTTGTGAAATATGCCGTGGAAGATATAGCAGAAAATATAGTGTAACTGTACTGCGCTTTCCGCGATATCATTGCGAACTAAATCCTATAGAACTTATAATATGAGCGCAAGTGAAATGATTTGTAGCCAGACAAAACACGACATTTAAAATGAAAGATGTTAAGCTACTGTTTGACCAAGCCATTAAGGAAGTGACACGAGAGAACTGGCGAAAAGCAGTCCAACATGTGATTAAACAGGAGGAGGAAATGTGGTATCTTGACAACCTGATCGATCAGACGGTCGACCCTTTATTTATAATGTCAAGAGGCGATGACAGTTTCTCAGATGTCGACTATAATTTAATTGTTGTATAATAATAATTACTATGTATATTATGTACATATTATATATAATTTTTATTTTATTAAAATAAAATTTCGTTAAATTTAAATTCTTTCCACAAGTATCCAACCTGCACGCCTTTGGCGTGCTATTTTCTGTGGGTCACCCTGTAGTCCTTTTGCATACCTAATGAGGTTTTATTACTCTATTCATTTCTGAAATAGACTATAGTTTTAAATGATCCTTGAGGCACTTGATCGAAACGTTGCAACCCTAATTCAAAATTTAGTCGAAGATAAAGTTGCTATTTACTCAAATTTCAGCAGTCTTTAAAATCTTGGCGTTATTTAATAGCGGATAATCATAATCTCTGAAGAAAATGAACCGCAGTTCTACATTTTATATATTCAAACGAAAATATTATTAATTAAGAGCTTGTTATGCAACCTACCTTTTCAACTTAATATCTAGCTTGATACATTCTTTTAATTCTCTCTGTACCCAATTCTGATACGTTTCTTGATCAATCAACAACAATGGAGATATGGGCTCATTGTCATACCTAATATTATTTAATCTCTTTCTTAATAATATATTCTGCAAGTTGTAGAGAATACACAAATGCATAAGATGCAATCCATAGATGCACAGGAAATACGCTTTAGCAAATACTAGTGCAAAATTTGTACAAGCTATGAAGTATATGAGTGTTTTTGGTCCGTCCTCAATTAGCTTTAATGCTGAAAATTAAAAAAACTTGAGGTAGAAAGAACAGACCCAAATCATTGCCGTATGAAAATGGGTTCCTGTGAAGTTTAGTTCGATTTTAGTATAAAGTGTAACCTCATAACGACTGGAAAACTGAAACAGATCCAGAAAAAACTGCATTTTTAAGCGAAGGAAAACTTATATAATTTTAAGCTAGCGTACAGTTTATAGAGGACATAAAAGAGTTACAAACATTTACTATACATATGACCGACAACAAAAGTTTGGTACAATGTGGCGAGGGCATTTAAGTTTGAAGTTTCTCTGTAAGCGATAGGAACATATCAAAATGGCGCAAAGAAAGTATGAAAATGTGTTGGACTTTGGACTACGTCAACGTTTATTCCGAAACTTGGATTTTCACAAAAATAAGTAAAGTACAAGTACCAAAACAAGTTTTACTTGCATGTGCACCAAATGAAATTGCCATAATATGCAAAACGATTTGGAAGTATTAAAGTACCAAAATTATTTCGATCATTAGAACACAGGTTCGGATGAGGATGATGCTATTAAAGGACCACCACCTAAAAAGTTGCAACATGAAAGACATAAGGATTCATGTGACAAAAGATGAAGATACAACCGATGTAAATGAGACAATGGATAAATATAATACATATTTAAATAAGGGCTGCAAATTACAATAAAATAATGATTTATTAAGTAAAGTGATCAGTCATGTAGTACACGTTTACATTATCAGGCCACTCAAGTAAATTAACATCTTACTTTTACCCACCAATCGATTTTCAGATATCATGTAAATATGGTGTGGCAATGTTGGAATTCTACACATACAACTCCATTTTTAACGTTGATGAAACCGACAACTGTCTCAGCTATTCCAAATCCGATAGTCAACAGTTTCAAGTTATAAACATTCCACCTGGACCCTACGAAATATCTGGTATTAATCGCGTGATTGTGGACACCTTGAAAACATTATATGGTGATAAAAGCGAGAATATCTTTTCATTGCAGCCCAACAATAACACCCTAAATTGTGAGTTAAAATCCAAGTATAGTATCGATCTGAATTATACAACTTACATAGCTACATTAATCGGATTCAAGAAAGAAACATATGAAAAAAACCTCAAACATATTTTAATATTATGAAGACCAGAATTATTCGTGTTAATTGTAATGTAATTTCCGGGTCATACTTAAATTCAGAAGCGTCTCACACATTATTTGATATTGACATCGATGTAGAACCTGGCTATAAGCTAACAAAAGAACCAACAAATATCATATATTTGCCCGTAATGCCTGAATGACGCTTGTAAACAACATTACACTTCGCATATTGAATGACAATGGTTAATTAATAGATTTTCAAGGTGCAAACATTATAGTTAAACTAGAATTGAGGAAACTTCCATAAATAGTTTTCAAAATGGGTTTTTGTTATAATCGAATTGAAACAAAATCTATCAAGATTCTAACTAAAAGTAAAATACATCGTCTACGACGAACCACTCTTAGCTCAGATGTCAAATCGACTAGACCTAATACCAGTGGAGACGACCAGAAGTTCCTGAAATCCTTGAGGGTATTATATTGTCTTCACGTGAAAAGATTGAAGTTTTCTGCGAACCTGTTCTGGACAACTCATTAGTTAGTTTTCAAGATCATACCTACAAACCATATGGATCATCGACTAATTTTGTATATATCATAATGTCATATTTACATTGAAGGAACATTCACACCAAGTGATGCCACAAAACCATGTTACTTGTGTAATAATACACTCGCTTTCATGTTCGATGAAATTCGCTATGAAGTGGGTGGAGAACAAGTGACTGTGGTTCGCAAGCCAGGAGTAACAACAACGTTAAAAACATTGGCATCCTTTGGATCTACACAACTGAAAACTTTGTAATCTTGCGGCTGGGAGCTATCGGCCAAAGAACAATTAATTTTAGACGCTACTAGCCATGTTTTTTTTTCTGGAAAATTACCATTAAAATATTTGATGGGTTTTGCCCTAGATTATACCAAAACAATATTGAATGTTACGCAAGAGCAGATATTTATTATTACCCGAAGATTTAACAATTTTTATATAGGTGAAGTAGATGCAAACATTACAATAGATGAAATCGAACGGAAAATTCGCCATATAGTACCAGAAGACCGTCAAAAGTTGAAAATATTTTCCCGCATTAATAAAGGAGGAAGCAATGCTATTGTTCAAATGCCATATCGACTGTGGAACCTTTATGAATTACCATCCCTGCGACAAACTCAGTCAGAACTCGTAAGATCCGCAACAAAACTGAAGCGTCCCAGATACATAATAATTGGATTTCAATATTTAAAAAAATCTGATAGAAGAGAGGAGGGCGCTACACAATTTACTTTAGCCAATATAAGTCACAATAGACTATATTTAAATGCAACTGTTTTTCCGTACGAGCGAAGGAACTTAGATTTCTCAAAGAAGTTGTATGCTCCTGCCTATTATAGTGATGAGAACTTCCAAACAAGTTATTATGGCAAAGTTAGTAATGAACCTTTACTAATGTCGAGGAATATAAGCAAACGCCAATATTTGTTATCAATTGCTTGCATCAAGCCGAAGCTGAGAAGTCCTCAAGGGTGGATCGTGGGTTGCTCGGTCCTCTTAAGAATGAGAAATTATTTTGTATACTTTTTTTAATCTAGCTTTGTAGCAATTTAAGTTGAATTTTCATATGCATTAAACCTAAACTGCATCATAATTTGTAATATCTATTGCACTTAGTTATTATTTTTTTTTGTAAAACTATGAACATTTTGAACAGTACATTTATATTAAATGCCACTGAAAAATAAGTCAATTTATGATTTAGTAAAATCCTTTTAAATACAGAAATAAATAATTTATATAACATTAGAAAAATTATTCGTACCTGCTATAACTGGAAATACACTCCTATCGTAATCAAGCCCATTTAAAGGCGCGTAACCGACTCCACATAGAAAAGCAATTAATACGTAAAACATAACAGTGCAAAGGCCTCTTTGGAACAATTCACGTATTTCCTCTAGCCCTACTTTATTTGCTATTTTTAGGGGCCAAAGATCCATATAATTTTCGTAAATCTGCGAGTAACTGTTTCTTTGAACTATCAGTGGTCCAACCGAACATATAACCTAAAAAAATCGCTTGCGTAAAACATTCAGATACCTTTTATGACATAATTACTTGGGAAAAGCAATTTGGTGGTCTTGGATCTGCGACCTGTTTTTGCCTAATTTTTGGCCTCTGAATCCAAAAATATTCGCAATTTTTGTCTATCAAGTTTTTAAAGTACAGGGGTACAGGATACCTTCTCTTTGTCTTAAAGTCATAGAAAAAAGCATGCAAAGGGAAATAAAGCAAGAACTGACGAAATATACTAAAATAGTTTTGTTCATACAGACGATATCGTGACGGCTAGCAACCATCGGAATGTTTTTGTGCTACCCCATACAACTAACCTTGTAGCATCTACGTTCTTTCCGTATAAGTGATCGCCATCGAGAAGATTCGGGAGCTGTGGTATTTTCCCGATGCGTACAGCCCTGGTCGAGAATAATAGAAGCCTCGCTTCGTCCGGAATATTCGCGGTATATTTTAGACTTGATATAAATAGCGTACAGAACGCGTGTTGTAGTGAGTTCTGCTTGTAGCTGAACCTGACTTGGGTTTCGACATACGTGGATTGTATTGTTCGAAGCCGTTTTGCTTCCAGCTATCTAGCTAAACCGATGCAGATGGATAAACGTTGTGACAAGAGATGGCGCTAAGAGTGTCGCCGAGAGATTTTAAGCAGCATTCTTTAGAATGCGATACACAGTGGCGTGGAATATTAATAAGTACGAACTAAATCGCTAGATTTAAAAACATGTTCAAATGGTTTTTGAACAATATATATATAGTATGAGCAGGCATGTAATCGGTTACACCCTGCGTTAAGAATGTCGCCAATGCTCATGGACTGGCCATAATCTTATTAACGAGATGAGTTACTTTCTCGTGTGTATTCCGAAGTTTTTAACTCAGTTGCTTAACAAATTTTCTGTAAATGATTGGTAGATCATTTCATTAAATCTGTGTGTGTTGCGTTTCTCCTTTTGCAACTAGCCCGTGATAATATTTCAAGTAACAATAATTGCCAGATTTTTTTCCTCTAGAAACCATCCACATCACTTGTCGATGGGTTACGGTGCCAGCTATATATTGTGTTTGTTTGCCAATATTCTTCCTCAGTTCATCGACCCTTCTCTGTAGCCTAGTGATTCATGGTGGGATCTAAAGGCCTGTTGTTCTTTCTTATCTATGATGTCCTTGATTTCAATCTAGTTTGGAACGTTACTCATTAATGATATAGTGACAAGAAATATGTCTAGTCGGACAAACATACGAATAACTGAGAAAATCCCAAGAGCAAATATTTATTCGCTTCGAAGAAAGTCTAGGGTTTTATGGGCGGAGAATCCCTTCCAGAATCGGATACCAAGAAGTAGCCTGCCAATAACATTTTACATCTCATATTTGCTAATGTTTTACTTACGTGAATAGACGTAAAAAACATGGGACCAAAAGTTAACATCTGTCCAACAGTGGGCTTTTGAGTGAGCATATACAGTTGACAAACAACTTCAATGCAGCAGAAAGTAGCCAGAATGAGAGCCAATGCAAAATAGGAGCAGCTATTCGTTACGTTTTTAATGTTTCTGTCAACGAACCACAGTATATCTCCTAAAATATTTAAAATTATAGTAAAATGTTATACCCAAAAGCTATTACTGGTGATTATAATTTAGCGATGTACCACCATGTTTATCTAACTAGCGTCTAGCGAGAATGACAAGCTCGAGACGTTTCTTAAACTCTCTCTAAAATTATCCAGAACGAGATCTGGCAAGTCTCGATTGCGAATTCAATAAAAAAAGCTGGCTTATTATCCCTATAATCTACTAACCTTTTTTCAATCAATGCATATATAAAATTCGTAAAAATTGAAATCTTCGCCCACAAACATTGAAAAAGACATGATATTTTCATTTTCAATTTCTCGCCTTCTGGCAATTATTTTCCATACTACTACTCATAAAAAGAAAATAGTGAACATTATAAAAACGCATTAGAAAATAATGAAATACATTTTTAAAATGATGATATCTATATCGGAATTGCCAAACCATTTAATACAATAGGACCTGTATCAAATCTCGATGTATGTACTAAACCACTAAAGATATATCGCACTTCTGCACGTGGAGGCACACACCTTAGATACACACGTACCACCAGCTGAACCCTCACACTATGTCCAGGATATCTCAGAACGTGTGAACAATCTCACGAATTTCTGATTAATTCTGTAAAATTTAAGTTCTTTAGTTTTGTGGGTTTTCTACGCCCTAAAATATTTATCTGGAATTTTCTGTAAATTTCATGCCTATCAGCGATCCTCTTTGAAATGGAAGCTCTTTTTGGAGCGTTTAGCACATTTTTTCTTGGAAAGTGATTAAGACTGAGGTGTCTACTCATCTAACGCTTATAGCTGTCTACGTACGGCTATTTAACGCCCATGCGTGTAATACTCAGATAATTAGCATTTTTCTCGAAAAGGGCTAAGACTGCAGATTTTAATTTCAAGTTTTTTAGGCAGCACTTGACCACCATTTTTTATAGTTTTCTTTCAGTTATTCATTACAAAGTATAAAACTTCTAGCGAAATGGACATCACCGATTCATTTTGAGTAATCCGTGAATTAAGTGTGATATCTGCGAAATCTTTTTGTATTCTGTGTTATCTCATCTCCATGTATTCTGTTCAATCTCTATGAAATCCGTGTTATGTAATCTGTGAAATCTTGTGCAATTCGTGTATCTCAAAATGACTCAAAAGTAACCATTTTGGAACCAGTAAATTAGTACAATTTAGTTATTATTGCTTATGTTTCATGATATTTCCATATGTATGTTATCCTTTTCCGCATGCTTATTAACCTGAAGAGAGCCATATTTCAAGTTGTAATGTTCAAATGATGTATCTAAAAAATAATGATAACTGGACCCCGTTATGCAATAGGGAATCAACCGCGAATTTCCGAAAAACCGAGATTTTACCACTATGCGAATTGGAAGATGTGGCTTTAACAAGATTTAAATATTTTTTAAAATCTAAATCTTTTGAAAAGATTTAAATATTTCCTAAAATGATCTAAAATGTAAAAAAGATTGAAATCATTTGGTTGGTTATGTACAACTAATTGGCGTCGATGGTTATGTACCATTAAAAACCCCTTAGAGCGTAATCAAAACGTTATTTATATAAATTAAGTGAAAAAAAGCATGTGTGACGTCACCCAATCTAAATTTTAAAAAACAATACAATCCTCAATAGGTACGTCAAAATAACATACAAAAACCAAATTAAAATGTTATTTCAACCTTGTTTTTTTTTAATGGAATTTTTCACACATTGTCGAATGTTCAAAAGCAGTTAGCATTCACATAATTGGTAACTTTGCACTTCTTATTATGTTAGACGATTATATTAATTAAAATGAAAACACTAACAACATCAAACATACAAAATAGCTCGTTATGTGCATGCTAGCAGCTTTTAAATATTTGACAATATGTCAAAAATTCCATTAAAAAACAAGCCTTATTTTTTTTTGACAATTACTTTTTGATAAAATCAACTTGAAATTTGACAAAATCCTATTATTTCAATTATCTTCTTTTTATATTTTTGATTTGAATTTTTCCTAGAAATATTTTTCTGGCGGAAAAATCTATTTTACTTTTTAGCTAGGTTTTTTATGGTATTTTGTTTGCTTTTTACAGAGTGATTACTTCGTAAGGGGTTTGTTTATGACGCAGAAACTTTTATCGAAATTATGGGGAATATATATTTTTAAGAAATCAATAATACAAGAGTTTCCCATATAGCCAATATATATAAAAAATAAAATTAAGTAACACGGATTAAAAAATTTTCATTACAAAATACAAAATAAACATAGAACTAAAACACTTAGGATGTATTTATTGCTGTATTTTATTATAGTTAAACTCTTTTTAATGATTTAAATCTAAATCTGTTTAAGGATTTAAAATTTTTTTACTGATTTAAATCCTTTAGAAAGATTTAAATACTATTTTTAAATCAAAAATCAAAGATACTTTTCAGAAAGATTTAAATCATAAATTTAAAATCACTTTCAGAAAAAATATTTAAACTCAAAGTATTTAAATCAAAAAATGTATTTAAATCACAAAAATGATTTAAATCTCACTGATGGTGACAGCTCTGGTTGTACCTCTATTTTTATGATGTAAAACTTCGAGCATATATCCAGAAAGCTTCCTTTGAACACCATCAGGAAGCGTCATATCAAGGTGATCAACTACAGTATAAGGAAAATTCTCTTTTAGTAAAATCTGGGTCAACATAGAACCGGCAACACAGTTGCTCCAAATGAAACCGGGATTATCACAACCATAACATGATACGGTGGAAATTTGATTTGGTGCACCTGCAACAGTATTTTTATTATATATGATCTGAGAAGCACGCCCGTTATTCACTTCTTCTGACTTGATCTGTAGCAATTTCCGGCACTCCTCTTTCACATGGCCGATATTTTTACAAAACTAACACCGTTTCATGTCTTTTTGATTAAAAGTCTTATTATTGTCCAAAACACTCAAAGTTTTTTCAGCCGAGCGAGCAAACGTCAAAAGTTCTGTGAAAGTATTAAAGCTATCGCGTGGTACTTTTCGGGAATTTGCCTGTGTAACAATCCATACACCATATCGAGTTGTACTGGCTCAGTTAAAGTTCCACTCGGTAACTGCGTGATAATAACATGAATATTACAAATAAACACATCTGTGTTAGTCTTTGAATCCTGCTCTTGAGAAAAAAGGCCACGATATACACGATACGGAGGTTTACTCGGTCCAAAGGTCAATTTGAATAAATCTAAGGCATCATTCCAGGTTGTTATAGTTGCTTTGACTCCTTGAAACCATGTTCCCGCGAAACCATCAAATACCATCGGCAATCATTTAAGAGCATTTTCGTCTGTAATTTGAGTACAATCTTTATAGATTTCGATAGCGTCGATAAATGCATTCACATCGGAATTTTTTCAACCAACTTGTTCCTTATACTGTAGTTGATCACCTCGATATGACGCATGCTGATGGTGTTCAAAGGAAGGTTCCTGGATATATGCTCGAAGTTTTTGTTCAGTTACATCATAAAAATAGAGTTACAACTCTTGGCAATACCTGAACATATTCTGAAAAGAAATATGCAATAAGGAACCAATTACATTTTCATAAAAAAAGAAGTGCCGTTATGAGCGAGATTAAATTTGGAGGAGCCAACTGTATGTTGACAAAAAAAAAACTAAATAATAAAAATTAAACTTTTAGGTCAGAAACTAATAATTTTTAAAATAAAAGTAAACCCACCAGACTTGGATGTATTTCAGCTGAAGATGACTGTGACAAAGACTTTGTGTTTTTCAATATTTTTTGAACCCGTTCAGCCACTATATTTTCTTTAAACACGTTGCAGTAAATCCATACCAGCTAAAAACACTAAACAAATAAAGTCACTTCGTTAAATTCGCAAAAGAGACCCAAATAATCCTGGTTCCAAGAGGTGCTGTGAATAAAATACAGATTACTGTGAAAAGGATTCAAATAGGTTTGGTTCCTTACAGTAAACTTTTATTCAAATATCTTTAGTTTTACAAGTGCGGTTCTAAAAATCTAGAACTACATTTTGAAAAATTTCCTGCAGACAACACAGTCGGTGCCGTGCTTTGTACGGCAGTAATAGTCAAGCGTAATAAAAGATCTTGAAATTGCTCATTCGTGAGAGTCACCATGTTTGCTTCTGTATTTGAACTTATATGTTCTTTTGACCGTAATGAATACGAATTCTCAATGTCGAAGGATCAATTTTGTTGCTTAGTTGGCTCTAATCACAACTAAAATAAAACATGTATTTACAGTAGACTCGTACATAATAAACAGACAGATTACATTCATTGGAGCAACAGGGAATTGAAGGATACGTCAAACGTTAAACATATAACCTGATTTCTGAATTATGATAATCATGGTAAATCACATCAAACATATAGTCCAGTCATTTAATGCGACTACAAAACGACCCGACTTTGTCCTACACCTGCAGAAGCGATAAACCGGTGTGATTTGCCGTATTCACAGTTCAAACGATAGATACACAAAGACGTTCTTTTTGATGAATCGACAAAACTCGCAGCTTTTCACTTTATTTTCTAAGGCCCCACGTTGGGCGCCAATTGTAACCGTGAGATTACTCAGTGAGGTTCTAGCATCGAAACTAAATTTTTCACCACGAATCTTGCTTTTTCGAAAACACTATTATCTGTCAAAGAATACAATGATATTAATCAACGTAAAAAAATCTATCAACCCTTTTAACGTAATGTATTAATGTTATTAATGACAGAACTCTTCCAGTCTTATTGGTTTAACAGTGGCGTTACAATTTTAAACGCAAAGGAAGACTTGTTTGTGGCCCCAACTAATATGGAGGCGATTCCTTCAACTAGTACTCTCTCATGTTTGGAAGAGAAGCAAAGAGATGAAGGGAAGAATGGCGTCAACTATAGTGAACCAATAGCAGATATAGAACTAGGAAAAATTGATAAAAGTTGTAATACAGTTCTTGAGGAAGATTCTGATGACTCCATAAGGAATAATACTTACCAGCCTTACTATATCGAAGAATCATCATAAGAAAATGTTAACAGCGAGCCAGAAAATGACAATGTTTAAAAAAAAGCAAGGGGACGTCCTAGAAAAGGAAGGTAAAGAAAATTTCCAGAACAGGAGAGACATTTAAGAAAAATAAATGCTAATAGTGATTATACGGTGAAAGAAAAACTTGTAAAACCCAAACTTGAACTTATATGCAAAAGTCATATAAAATATAATGAAAAAATTTCGGTGCAGGAGCAACGTATTTTCATTTGGACATTATAGGAATCTGGCAGACTACAACGTGCAAACTACCTTTCTTTGCACACACGTAAGGGTATAACCTGTAAATAAAAAACTTGCAACTGCAAGAAATCCTCAAATGCGACAATATTCGAGACAATATTTTGTTAACAAGACCGTAGTTTATAGGCATTTTAAGTGTATCCAGTAGTATCCACCAAACGCATAAATACGGCGCTTCGCAAAGTACGAATATTAACAGTACAAACACAACAGAATATCAGTTGAGCAAGAAACTGTTGTGATTGCTCACATCAACCAATTTGCACGCTACAGATCCCATTCAGAGAGAAAAAAAACTAAAAGGAGAGGCGACAATAAGCGTCGGCACCTTTCATGATGGTGTACCCGGTTTTGGTAACCTTGACTCTGCTCCGTTGACAACAATACCACTAGTATCAGGAAAAAAATATTTTTTCTACGAGCGTGTGAAAAGTAAGACTTTTCACACGCTCGTAAGACTTTTCACACTTATTTTATTGTGAAAAATTCCACTTTAACGGACTAGTGCGAAAAGTGGTATACTTTTCGTACTAGTTTGAAAATTGGCTAATTTTCACACGCTCGTAGAAAATAGCTATTTATGATACAAGAGTGAAAAGTGCATGTTTAAGTCACGGGTTTGAATTTACAGTTCTCTAAACTTATCCCCGATGGAAATTGTTTATAAGAAATAGAACTGTTTATCAAAATATCCTCAGTTCCAGCTTCTTTGACTGGCTGTGTACTGGCAACCTCTCTTTCTTCTAATATCTTTAACGCCGCGCCGCGCGCCGTGTCGTTTGAGTGTCAAAATATCTGCTCCCGAATCCGCTAAAAGCGACGCAGATGATCTTCTGAAGTAATGTCCTATGTAGCTAGATGGTTCAGGCAATCTGAGGAAACTAGCTATATTTTTAGGAATAGCTCCAAAAGTGTTTATCCCGACGGGTAATTTCACAGATCTAGGAAGGAGATCTGTGGGTAATTTAATGGGAATACCTTTTCTGTATTGAAAAGAAAATCAATTGTTGGTAATGCCCGCGGGACGTAGCCGATCACATTTTCGAATTATTTCCAATAAATTGATCCCTTTTATACAAGCACAGCTAACGACAAATTCTCGAGTATGTTTTGTTTTAGTATGGGGTATATAGTAATCAAGCAAATGTCACCTTTGTCTGCAACGTCTTCAACGGCTATTCGATATAGCTCGTCTCTTCTACACCCTCCTGTAATTCCTATGATTAACGCAACCTTCATAAGCAAAAAGTCTTGATTGTTGGCATTGGTTAAAAATTGTTCCACATTCTCTTTGGAAAATACTTTTGATTTTTTTTGCTTTATACTCTTCCCATTGCCTATACAAAAACGAAACTAAATTATTATACCTGCTTATATCGATATTTTTCTCTTTGGACAACATGGTCCTCAACATTGAATATTGGTTCCAAAGTGACGATGACTGGAAGTACGCCAAACGCCAATAAAACATTCTCGGTGGGATGCCTCACTTTCTTCTCACCGCACCACTTTTCAAAACGTTTATATGCATTTTCGTATTGGACTCTTGACCGCGTAGGTAAAAGTGAATATCTTACTAATCTCGCAGAATCTTCTACATCCATATATATATATATAAACTAATATATCGCTAATCCAAACCAAAAATTGAAGCCAGAACTAAAAGACGGAGCTATTTAAAACTCGCATAAGTCGGTCTTTGTCATTCAGTAAGTTCATACTGCGCAATCGTTAGAAACGCTCTGTGATTAGTTGAAAATATATGTAACAGCCAATAAAGTTTTCCCCCTGATTGGCGGTAGTTTATTGGATTTAAATTATTGCCGCTTGCAGAGGTTATTTTTTAAAGCGGATATGCTTATTTGCTGTTTATTTTCAAAGCACAAACACTCTAAAAATGTCTAAAAACAGTTTTAAATTGAAATTACAATTTAATGTGCACAAGATACGATACGAATCACACGACACAATAAAACACAGATGGATCGATAAACGGAACACGGGTCGGGGCACGGCCACCTATACGACAACCAAATTGATGGTCGATTTATTTGTTTACATTAATATTTTTCAGTCAGTTTTTTCAATTATTTTATAACGTGTAGATATTATAATTATATTTCGAAACGGTTTCTTGTGGGAGATTCCATGTAAGCTACCTAGATGTCCTTCATATTTAAGTAAAGTTGATGAAGAGAATGTCCACACTAAACGCAGAAAGATCAGATTGAATGTTGAGAAATGGAAAGGGGCTATTGCCTCTGCTATTGCTGAAAGTTTGGATAGAGCAACTACTTACAACGAAATGAAGCAATATCTTTTACTGCGCTACATGAAGCTGATATCAAGATTAATGAACTCGAGGATGGATAGTTGAAAGGAAAAGGAAACTTGTCCTTTTTCTATTTAAATGAACCAGTTGAAGGGTACCCAAGTGTGCAAATGTCTGTGTTTCTGTCAGGTCAGAAGACTTGAAGTGTTTGTGGGAAATTTGTTCATTAAAAAAACATTGTGTTCGGACAAGTCTGATATAAAACTATCAGTACGTGCGGGTTGAGTATATTAAGTACTTTAGATAAAGTGCTTCATGAAGCCAAAATATTTTTGATTGGCAATAAAAATGAAGATGATATGACATCAACTATAGAACTGTAACTTTACTAACTATTGTATTTTGTAATTGTGTGTGTATTTGGGCAACCCAAGGTCTGTTGTGGCTCACATCTGTAGATTCCACTAGGCCAGAGGCTTAATCCCTTTCATGTAATCGAATAGCTGTCTGGGGGTGGATAGTTTGTCCAGTTCTTTCCATTGCCAGACAGCATAAAACATGCTCCATTGTTTCTTTGCCCTCCAAGCACAAGCGGCATCCCGTTTCTTCGGAAAGCTGTATATCTTGTTCATGTGGCGAACTAACTATGGATAAGTACTTGTATTTTTACTAAAATGGCTTGCATGAAGATTAGAATTCAGCAGTGTCTGTCTAGAACAGCTAGTAAAATTGAGCTGCTTCGAAATCTTCGGTTTGCTTTTATTGTTGCAATACTTATTGGTTCATACAACTGCTTTGCATTTTATTCACAGTACTTATACAACATAGAAAAATCACTGCTTTTTGTATTTATATATGTGATATTTGTTTTACTTAACATGACTTAAGCTAATTAATCATTTTATTTTATCGTGTATTCTGTTATTGCTACTTAAAAAGATTGTGCTTGAGTAGGTACTGAATAGGTGAACTAACTAAAAAAACCATACACTATATATACCTTTTATTTTTTGTGACTCGTTTTACTCTGAGAAATCTACTTGAATACTTATACGTAAAATACTGCCTTTTGCAACTGCTTTGATCTTGGGCTACATATTTCATTTAACTGTAATCACATTTGTTATTAACTAATCACATAGTTTATATTATTAATACATACATATTATCAAAAATGGAAATTATAAGCCAACAAGCATAATACAAAGCAATTATGTTATTCAGATATTCCGTTCATCTACTACTCGTAACTTTAGTTTATCCCTATCTTCGATATGATTTTTATTTCATGTCTATATTTCTCATATTTTTTTTTATAATTAATAAACTTGTGTCCAGTTTTACCATATTGTCTTATTTTAAGATTAATAGGGAAGCACTAGGTAGTAGAAGGGCAAGATTTGCTGCTTCATGGCCTTGTATAGGTGGTCGTGGTCGGGGTCGGCCTCGGCCAGTTTAATGCGCGACAAACGGACCAATAGGAACGTTCCGTACAGAGCGTGCGCACAAACAACTTCCTGAACGACAAAGATAGACTTATGCAAAATTGATATTCCCGTCTTTTAGTGTTGACTTCATTTTCCACTCACTGTCCAAATGACGGTTTAGCAGTATATTTCTTTTTAAGTATATGTCTACATCGGACGAAATATTTTCAGCATTCTCGATGTCTGAATAGCTCATTATTAACTTTATAGCTACAGATATCTCGATATTTGCATCACAATTTATGCGAATTATGGTTTGTCAAGTTGACTGACACAAACAAAAATATTAGGTTTGTTCTAGCAGCGATTTCAAACGGTTTCAAACC
>MU185523.1:0-24028 GCA_016904865.1 Pissodes strobi
CTTTATTTGCATAAGTTAAATCGGGGGCTTGGAAACAATTATACGACCATTTTAAAACATAAAAGCTACATGATTTTATCAAAGCTTAGATTAACTTGAGAAAAGCCGGCAACGACTGTAACGGATATCGTAAAGAATTTTGTTCAACGCGATGTAGGTTTATTATGTTAATCAAATCTGATTATTTCGATGTATATCAGAGAAGTTATAAATAAATGATCGTTGTCTATGATATCGGGCCGATATCGAATAACTACCGGTACACTAAGGGAAATACTCAGAGATAAAATAAGATGATTATATAGGTAATGTCTACAGGGGTTTAGTTGAATTATACGGACATCGATAATGATGCGGTTTGGTACAAACTTGATTATTCTAATAAAATAATTATATAGAAGAACGGATTAATAACCGGGGGAGTAAACAAATTTGATCTACTTAGTAGATCCGAATAATTGCTACGAGTGTATTAAAAATTGTTGATGTCATAGTAATTATTTGAAAAATAAAGTTATTTATGCTTCAAGAAACTGGGCATAATGGGATTAACTGACGTAAGACCTGAAGTAACTCAGGGGAAGCTTATCTTGCTACAAACTATTGGATTATGGGTGAAATAAAACACAACGGAATTGGCTTGCAAGAAAACTGTTTTTTTCTTCAAACGTCAGTAAATCCGTCATTACTCGACTGTGTAGGCGGCCGTAAAGTTTCGTTTTTCCTCCGCCGGAGCTTTACTTTTCACTTTTCCGCCGGCGGAGGTAAAAGTGTTGTCATAGCAACATAGATACAATACAAACAGACAACAAAATAAGCGTCAACCACTCAAGATTTATTAAACTACAATTTGTATTTATCACTCAATTTGTGACTGCATTTCTAAAAATCACTAATTTAGGAACAAATTGGTTATTATTTAATCGAACTTACTCAATAACTGCTTATCAATACGGAATTAAAACGCAATCGGAGACGCAATCTAATTATTGTTGACAGATATTATTACTATTAAAAAGAGATGTTTTTGCATTAATGTGTCGACATTTGAAGAAAAAACAGCATATTTTATTTGGAGGAAAAGTTACTTTTCATGGCTTGCTCTCTATTACCAGCCTCACTCCGTTCGGCTGTTAAACACGAGCGCGCCATGAAAAGTATCACTTTTCCTCCATATAAAATAATATACTATTAATTACTTTCAGAAAAATGCACGCGGAAGGTTTCAATGCGACTAATGTGACTAACTAACTGCTCTCGGAATTATATCTTAAAAAATGCCTTAAAGAAAACATTCAGACCACACAGGGCCAATAACGTTTAGACATCACTTATATTCATAAGCCCATCATGAAGTGCCATCGTGATTTAATATAAACATACTGAGAAAGCGATGACCTAAAACTAAGAAGATTTGGAATTAATTTTTGTTAATATTCCAACACAAACCGTAAAAACTAACTGAAACTCACCCAAACTAGACCAGTCTGAGATCTCACCAATGTGTGCAATAGTGACTTCCATTTAATCTTAGATGGACTCTTCCTTATCAGCTGCTTGCCACAGTTTTTTTATGTTGGGCACACACACAAAAGGAAAATCCCATACCACTAAACGAGCAGTGCGTGTGCGGAGAAGAAGGTGGACGTTGGACTTGAAGCGCTGTAGGGTGTAGTTTTCGGGAAAGACGCTACTCGGAAATCCATTCCAGAGCCAGGCAGTCCTCCAGATAAAGGAGTCCCGTAACAGCGACGTCCTAGGTGTTCGCAACTGAATCGTATGTTGCTGAGCAGCTTG
This sequence comes from Pissodes strobi, assembly GCA_016904865.1. NCBI lineage: Eukaryota > Metazoa > Arthropoda > Insecta > Coleoptera > Curculionidae > Pissodes > Pissodes strobi. The sequence continues at coordinate 1,798 of MU185523.1, forward strand.
TGCTTGTGTCTGACGGGCGTTTCTGTTTGGCACAATTCTGGGCGGAATCATAAGTGTCAGCTCGTTCGAACACATTCCGTAGTTGTAACGAGAGTAAGTACATAGGTCCGCAACCTTTTTTCGATATTCAAGGCTATCGAGGTCTTTAGTCAACTTTGGCTCATCCAGAAGACGGACTGCTCTCCTCTGTATGGCGTCCAATATCTTAAGCAAGTTTATCTTACAAATGTTTGCCTTTTCTCCACCTCAATGTACGATTGTTTGAAAAAAAGAGCCGCTTCGGGCTTCAGGATGTAAACCCTTTTAGGTTTTACAGCTTCGTTAGGGTCTCTAAACTAGCACTTGTGCTGTTTACACCCTGGAGCCAGAGCCGAAACAACTCTATTTTCCAAAATATCGTACATTGAACTGGAGAAAAAGGCAAACATTATAAACATGAATCCTCCGCAACAATATAGAACATATCTACATCTTGAGCAAGTGTTTGGGTGCCGTGCTCCACACATGGAAATAGGCAGAGATGGTCTTATCTGGGCCTTATAGAGCAGTAAGAGCTGATGAGGTGTATACAACCTTTTTCTCTATAGAGTGCTCCTAGCTTTTGTGCTGTTGGCTTGGCGATTTTGGTGACATGATTACCCCAAGACGTTTTTTTCTTCGTTGATGCCCAGCAAGCTTATGGATGAGGCCATTAAACTGGACATTGTTTTCCTCACTCCATTCCACAATGGCGTTTATATCCTCACCAATGGCAGACAATCTGTTTCTCGCTCGCATTGGAAACGAGCAGGGATCACTGGAGTCCGCGATATGAATGAGGATATGAGTGCTGTTGTCTGCAAAGCTGTAAATAGAACTGTTTGTCCTGTCTAAGAGATAGTTGATATAGAGAAGGAACAGTGTAGGAGATAATATACATCCTTGAGAAACCCCGACATTTATTTTAAATTCCTCCGAGAGATGTCCATCAACACCAACTCGGATGCTTCGATCCCTTAAGAAATTGGAAAGTCACAGAAGCAGTGCTGGTGGTAGTCCGTATACTGTCAACTTGCTTAATAATCCGTCATGCCACACCCTATCAAATGCTTTGGATATGTCGAGAGCGACTGCACGAGATTCGCCGTAGCTCTCGATGGCTTTGGTCCACAGGTTGGTCACGTAAGTCAGGAGATCTACCGTTGAGCTGTGCTTGCGAAAGCCATTCTGGCGATCGCCTATGATGTCTGTTGTTAAGAGCTGTTCGTTGATCAGTTTCTCCATGACTTTGGACATGATGGGAACTAAGGAAATTGGACGGTAGTTATTTGGAATCATTTTTTACCTTTCTTCGGAATTGGTTGCCCCTGAGCGCATTTCCAGCTAGAAGGAAAGCATGCTGTTGTGTATGATTGGGAGAATAGCCTGCATAGTGCAGTTGTTAGTTCAGCAGCATATTTCTTAAGCACTATTGTCGGAACGCCATCCGATCCTGGGTAGTTCAGTAATATTACAGTTAAAATTGTAATATATCGGACAAAATTTAGAAAGTTTTAGAAATTGTTAGAAATATTAAGAATAGCATAAATATTAGTAAAATAAAAAGTTCCCACCCCTAAAATGTGTGCTTCATCCTTTAAAACATTGTTTCCACCCCAATTTTTTTTTTTTTCAGAATATCTACGAAATATTGCATGGTAGGTAAGTCCTTATATACAAAGTTATTTCTCATAAAATTCTCTCCAAAAAAGGTTCTGTAAGAATTTCCCCTAAAATGTCTAATTTTTTGGTAAATAAAGCGCAAACAAAATCAGGGCAGGGATTATAATTTGTTAAATATATGTATGGCTTATTATCCAAAGGGCCCAAAGTAAGTAAAAATATAAATTGATAACAACTACTTCACACTCTACAGTGTAACAAGTTTTATTTTCTCCCATTACACTCACTGCGACGACTCAAGGTCACTACGATGATGCATTCTGTTGTCAGTGTCTTCTTCCTTAACAAACATATTTTTCCACGGACGGGAACCGAACGCGAGCCTCCCGTATCACAATCACAGGGTCTGACTATTGCACCATCAGACCTATTGAAAGCAATTCACTGGACCATAAAGTCATGGGTAATTCTGCTACGCGGTGAAAAGTGGAACACTCCCTGACATTCAGAACATCAATCCAGCACCGCATTACTATCTTAGACCATTAAATGGTCTAAAATTACTACTACATATAACGTTTAGGTAGGATCAGTGAATATGCATTCCGGTCGTTCCCACTAACACATACTTAGATGCTATATAGGCAGCGCTACGCATCTATTTCCTCTCCTGCCGGCAGTTTCCCAATCATGCGTTTGCGTATTCTCCCTCCTGTCGCCGCTGACGCACTCGTCGAACTCCCCTGACGCGATATAAATTTTCGTAACGCTCGAAAATTGACAAGCGTCTAGCAACACCAGAACGGATTACGATTGCGAAGCTTCGCGCATGATGAAACGTTGACTATTTCACTTTACGCATGGCCAACAAAAACTAACCAAAACTAACACACGGCATGCCCAAAATGAATAAAAAACCCTTCACAAACATAACCTTATAAAAACAAAAAAAAATCTCTCGCTACTGACGGGAATCGAACCCGTGGCGTCGTATCACAAGCACAGCGTACTATTTACTACGCCACCAGGCTTGCAGCAAGCCGCTTGCTGAAAGCAATTCACCAAAAATTTGAAGCCTTTTCCCAAATGTGTGTCAAAATCTGGGTATGCGCGAAGCTTCGCAATCGAAATCAAATCAAATCAAATATGCTTTATTGTCAGAAGATTTTCTCTCATTGACAAAGCTGTTTAAAAAGAAAACTTAGCACTAATACATATATGTAGCATGTAACTGTAATTTTTAAATTCTGACATACAAAAAAAGATTAAAATGGTAAAAGTTAATATATAAAATAAATATAACAAAATACAATTAGAAGTCAAAGCATTACAGGCAATTCAAACTAACAACCCTTATAGCATAACATCCTATGAAGAGCTCATAATGCAAGAATATGATATTCAAGTGGTCATTGATATAGAGCAATAGAGCTTTATTATCAGAAGAAATAATTTCTCATTGACAAAGCAGTACATGACATGAATACATTTAAATATAACAAAATACAATTACAATTAATTCACAATATGTCAACAGTTAAAATCCATTAATCTAAATCACATAAAAAACAAAATTAGTGGTAAATAATAAACCTACACTTATAAAATAAAACATCCATGCATGGACTACTCTAAATTACCCGTCATAAACTCGTCGACTGAATAATAGGCCTTCTCGACCAAAAGTTTTTTAGCATCTCTTCGAAATGTCATTAAGTTTGAGACATTCCGAAGTCTCTGTGGAAGTTTATTGAATATTTTTTTGCTCTTATAAAACAGCGAATTCTGGATAAGACCAGAAGAAGGAATGGGCAAGCCAATAGTGCGCGCGCTTCTTGTATTGTGGCAAGAAGACCTGTCAATATCCGCTGCATGTTTCTTATACATCAGACACACAGTCTCCAATATGAAAATACTGGGTAGGGTGAGAATTCCCTGGGCAAGAAACAGAGGCCTACAGGAATCTCTGGGTGCAGCCCGACAAAGATATCTTAGGGCTCTCTTTTGCAAAATAAACAGCGAGTTAAAAAGACATTGAGAACAAGATCCCCAAAAGCATATCCCGTATCGAAGATGACTTTCAATAAGCGCGAAATAAGCATTTCTAGCTACTTCTGTATTCAATTCGCTAGATATTATTCTTATTGCATAGCACCCAGACGCAAGTCTCGCAGAAATGTTGGAAACATGCGTAGCAAACTTCAGGGCTCCATCTATATATATATCCCCAGAAAACTCACAACATCCGCACAACCTACACTCATGGTATCAATTAAAACATCAACATCATCACACTTAAAGCTGACAACGTTGGTTTTTGAAGCATTAAAAACCAAAAGGTTGGAATCACACCACCTTCCAATCCTTGCCAGATCACTATTAATAATTTCCCCCAGTAACTCGATATCCCGGTGGTGCCAGAGGATAGTCGTGTCATCCGCGAAAATCGTAAAAAAGCCATCAATGTCAATAGAGGGGAGATCGTTGATATATATCAGGAACAACAGCGGCCCCAAAACCGATCCCTGAGGGACACCGGCCGTCGTCACCATAGGCGCCGACACCCGATCCCTCAACACCACTGTCTGAGAGCGATCCGACAAGTAGGACCTGAACCAGTCCAAGGCAACGCCCCTGAAACCATAAACTTCAAGCTTCTGCAACAGTATTCTGTGACTCACGCAATCGAACGCTTTTGACAAATCACAGAACACTGCCGCAGCCGCTTCACCCCCGTTCAGCTGGAGATATAATTTTTCCAAAAAGGAAAAAATGGCATCATTAGTACTCCTAGAGTGCCGAAATCCAAACTGCTCCGACCTCAGAATGGAATGCTTCTGCAAAAACGCCAAGGCCCTTCCTTTCACTAGCTTCTCCACAACCTTCAAAAGTGTCGGGAGTAGGGATAAGGGTCTGTAACTCGAAGGGTCTCCATGATCCCCACCCTTAAAAAGAGGCAAAACCTGAACCCTCTTAAGGCAAGATGGAAATGTTCCTTTACAAAACGAGTCATTTATAGAAGCTGCCATAGCCACAAGAGCTTCATCCGGAAGAGCAAGGAAAATTCGCAGTGAAATCTCGTCCCAACCTGATGCATTTTTATTTTTTATTTCCCCAAATATTTCTTTTAGTTCAAAAATGTCAGTCGGAGTCAAATAAAACGAGTCACAGACCGAAACTTTTCCCAGATAATGCAGTGGACTTCCTGGATTATTTATATTTTTTGAAAGTGAGGAAGCGATTGAGCAGTAAAAGGAATTCAATCGGTCCACAGAGATGTCATTGGCGGCCTGCAAAGGACTGCACCCCGCACGCAGGTCATTTACGATCCTCCATGCTTCCCTTGGTCTGCTACCTGCAGTATCAAGTCTCTCACCATAGTAGAGAACTTTAGCAGCTCTAATAGTTCTTCTATATACCCTACGATAATTATTTTAGTATGATACAAAAAAAAACACTATCAATAGCATATTTACGGATAAAGTGCAAAGCACGCATGTTCCTGGCAGAGATCCTCAATCCCAGTGTAAACCATTTTTTTTTATTTTTACGTGTACGAAGTTTCAAAGGAAATGCTCTATCAAAAATCCGAAAAAGTGTACCGTGCAACCCCTCAAGTGGATCATCATAGCTCAAGACACCATTCCAGTCCACCCCGCGACACAATCGCGAGAACTTACCATAACCATCCCTGTTATAAATCCTACGCCTAGTCCTTCCCGGAGTGGCTCCAAGACTTTCCAATTCAAATTCACACAATACAGCCTCATGGTCAGATAAACCAGCTGATATGACGTCACATTTTACCTTATCAGAAACAAAATTTGAACACACATAGTCAAGACAAGTGAACGACGTAGCTGTTAGGCGCGTACCTGTGTCTACATGCATTTTTAAATTAAACGAATTCAACAAGTTTTTCAACTGCTCGCTCACGCTTATGAGCATCGGCAAAGTTGATATTCAAATCCCCCCCAAGAATAACGGATGCAAGCGGAGGAAGTCTGGAAAGCAATAGCTCAAGTCAATAAATGCCGGAATATCACCATTGGGAGGTCTGTATAAACAAAGTATAAAGAGATTGGATACAGCCACATGAATAAGTGAAAATTCAAATTCCCTTTTCACAGTTAAATTGTTATGCCCAGCAATATTCCCGCACTTACATCTGGCAAAAAGACTCTCACTGACAAGTATTGCAGTTCCGCCGTGCATAAATGTGCTTCTACAAAATAAGGACACCACACAATAATTGGGCAATGATAGAGGTTCACCCTTTTTGAGCCAGTGCTCAGTAAGCAGAATGACATCAGGATAGTAGACCTGTTCAAGAAACAATTCAAATTCATTACATTTGCCTCTAACGGACTGAATGTTTAAAAGAAGTAGTGAAAGATTAAGAGTACCGTTGCGCTCATTCACACTAAAAAAGAACTATGACTGGGATGGCGCGGGAGGGTACTTCCCTCAATAACGGTCGATTGACCCATCCTGATATCCTCTGCCCCCGCACTAACCTGACATTTGTTCGGTGATTCGTACTCTACACTCTGATCAGCCCGAACAGAAGATACATCACTGTTATCAATAGACACATTATTTACCCCACTAAGACCCCTAGAACTATGGAATATCTGATCTTGCAAATATCTAGACAGTAGAATTTTGCTGCCGTAGGAAGGTGCACCAATCCATGATCTTTCCCCCTCATGCATGAAGTTATCCATGGAAATAAATAGAGTTTCCCGGAGATTATAGTGAACATATCTCTGAATGCAAGAATTAACCCTGTAAATAAACTGATTAAGTACCCTTCTCTGTGATGCATAAGGAGATCCGATCAGAATTAGGTTAGTTCCATTAGACAGCAATCTAAGTTTTTTTTAAACTATACTGGTCAACTTCAATTCCCCTTCTCGCGTTTTCACAACCAACAAACACAAGAATATAATCTGACCTTGTCAAGTTTACAGCATATCGCAACGCTATGTCAATAGCCTCAGAAAATAATAACCCAGACTCATACTGACAATTTAAGTCATAACTCGATTGAGTAGCACGCTTTATAAGATTTGCGCACCCTTTAACACTCAGATCATCCCCCATAATACAAATAACTGGCTTTTTAATATACTCTTTGTCTTTATCTTTATGTCTTTTTTCTTTAGAGATATTAGAAGTCTGGGTGGCCCCCCGATGATTATCGGCTTCCATCATTTTATTTCTGGTAGACACTCCGGCAGGTAGATTTGGAGAATTCTTCTTCAAGGATTCCTTAAGCTTGGATATCTCTTCACAGTACATATTATTTCCCTTCTCAAGTATGCGAATAGAGTCAATCATCTCTCTGTTTATACCCGTCATCTCCTTCAAATCCCCCTCAACTGTACCCATTTTTTAACGACATTGGTCAAGCTCCGCAACAACCTGTTCCTTACTCTCGCTAACTAAATTTATTTCTTCTTTCAACTGAATAATCGTCTCCTGCAATTCCTTCACTTTATCCGTGTAAGCCTTCTCCGTCTCAAAAACGTCATCCTTAAAGTCCTCAGTTAATCTTCTTTGCTTGGAAATAAAGTCATCCCTTTGCTTTATTTTTAAGCTGATCTTATTATTCTCCTCCTCGAGGCTCTGAATTCTTTGCCTATAGTTCTTTTCAGCCTTTTCAGCTAATAAGGCTTGCTGGTTTAGTTTAGACTTTAAATTAGCAATAGTTTTTGATATTCTCGCATTTTCAGCCTCGCTATCGTTCACAGATGCATCAACGATGTTCATTAACTTTTTAATTTTTGAGATATCCCTAACATAATGTTTGCAGTCCAAGCAATAAAATAAGATACTTCGTTGATTCTTAAAAACAGCATGTGCCTCCGTGGTACTTAAATTAGCACATGTCTTGCAGATTACCAGGTTGCACCCATCACAACTTGCACCAAAGGTATCATCCTCCTTCGGCCTAGTTTTAAAAACACATTTTTTATTACAATAAGAGCAGTCGAATTCCGACATGCTAAGATAATTTAAATTTAAGCTCCAACACCGTGCATCAAAACGAGCATGAACGAGACAACAGAGTCCATGAAGATATCAGCCTCGCTCCGGCGTTGCCAAATCCCGACCCTACAAAAATATCAGCGGTCAAATGTGACTCGTAGCAAAAGCCAACATTTACCAAAGTTTAGAAGAAGAAAATCACAACCTCACTATTAGTTTTCAGGATTGGCGGGAAAGTTGAGGCAACGTCGCTTTTTTCCGCACACTTCACTCAACTACAGCACGTCGCCTGTCAACTGTCACCTGATGTTTGGCGGGAAAAATGTAAAGAAAAACGTTTGTTGTTGTTTAGTTTTCCAATGTGAGTTGATGAGTTATTGTTTGTTATTTTCTACAAAATTTTACCATGTGTGCCAAGAAAAAACACTGAACTACACAGACTGAGCTTTTGGGAGTTTAAAAATCACAAAAACACGATATTTTCACACTAAATCGAGAGGTAAACAAACTCACGTCAACACTTTTTTGTTTAAAATTCTGGAGCAGCTAGGTGCTTTTGAAAATTGTCGCTTCGTCAGTAAAGTAAAGTAAGAATCAACTAAGAAAAACACACAAGCGTCATACATGACAAAGTCCGCAAACATTGAACAGAAATAAACTAAAGTGAGACAGAACGCGTTTTATGGATGACGCGTTTCTTAGTTGATTCTTACTTTAGTTTCACTTCAAGTGGATTAGTAGTACTGGGGACACCACGTAAAAAAACCTCAAGGCTTTTCTTTACCTTTAGGGTGGTGTGGAATCAAGTACGATCCATATACAATATTACTTCTTCTTTAATAATCGAGAGGTTTTATATAATAAGAGAGTGGAAGTGGTAAATTTATTTTAATTTTAAGTGAGGCCAGTAGCCACTGCCAACTTTGTGGTGTTTAGCATTGGACTTTATATTATACGAGTATTATAATATATTAGATTGCATTTACTGTGTTAGCCGGAAGTAACCCTTATGTATAAAAACGCCTTATTTCTCACATTATTATCAATTTTAGGAAAAAATGTGAAGGAATATTTTCTAAAGAAAATTTCATAAGGAATATTTTTCTATGTAGATTTTTTTACCTTTAAGTGCACCGTTCTCGAGATAATCTAGAGAACTTGAAAAAGTGGGCAGAATAGACGTCCTAGGGGATGACGCACACTATTTAGGGGGCGGAACCAGTGTTACCACTGCTACCCCGTTCGGGGCAGATCTACCCCTTTTTAGTACAATTTCGCTCTCTCGCTCCCCTCGAACATATCTACCCCGCTCCCAAAATATCAGTTATGGAAAAAAGTTAATTATACAAAAAAAAATTATTCAATAGTTTTAAGAGAATGAAATCATAAATAATCAAGAATCTAGACATTGTCTTTAAAGAAGTCCAGATGAAGCTTTGTAATAGTTTTCGGCATTTTTTGGCTGACATAATAACTTAATAAGGCATTCCACTAAGAGATGTCGCTAGAAAACGCGTGTCGGTTAATTTAACGATATTATCGATCGATATTGACTTGGTAACACCAATAGGTTTGTTCTAGCAGCGATTTCAAACGGTTCCAAACCGTACGGAGCCATATAAGCGACGCTTATATCGTTATGCGCAAACTCCGGACGATTTGAAACCGTTTGAAATCGCTGCTAGAACAGACCTATTGTCTTTCCTGTATAAACAATGGTAACATTGAACGGTCACCCAAGGATTCTTGATTATCGTGATCGTGATTCCCCTGGGAATAGGGTAAATCGTTAATGTACTGAACTTTTTCTGCTTTTTTGGTAATTTTTTAGTTGACGTGTCAAGCCGGTTTTGTCGTTTTTTTTTCTCAGAAACACACAAATTGGGTGTTTTACGTAATTTTTTGGCGTTTTTTATTTTGGCGGAAGCATAATAGTAATCAAATATTTTGCAGGACACTGGAGCTAATTGTGGTGCTGGATGGGGTAAGAAGTTGTAGAAAAAAGAAGAAAATATTCGGTTTGCAAAAACAAATTTTGTTCAAAATTTGTTATTTTTATACACAAACCAGTGTCATAACAAGGTTAGGGAAAAAGGACTCCGCTGTCCCATATTAACCTAAAGCATGCTCAAAATGAAAAAACCTATATTTGTAATCGGAGGATCCATCACAATTGAGCCGAAAAAATGCCCCCAAAATTTGAGTTTTCACACAAATTTTCAGCACCACTTTACAAAAACACTAGAAATATAGGCAATATACAGCCGAAAATCTCTTTTTTTTTTCATTTTGGGCATGCCTTGAGTTAGTGTGGGTTAGTTTTGTTTGGTGGCGCCCCCGGAGCGAGCGAATTGAAATATTAGTAGAACCAAAAAAAAAAATCAAGTGCAACGGGAAAGTGGAGCTCTTTTTCCCTATCCTTGTTACGCCACTGGAATATTTATGAAAATAGCACATATTTTTAACAAAATTGTCTTTGGAAACCAAATATTTTCCATTTTTATACACCTTTTTTACCCCACCCAGCACCCCTATTCACTCCACTGTCCCGCGAGACAGTTGATTACAATTAGGTTTCCGCCTATCAAAGAATTACTAGAAATGACGTAAAAACACTCAATTTACGTGTTTCCACGTTTGTTTCTGAGGAAAAAACTGTAAAACGACAAAATCGGGCTGACACAACTAAAAAGTTACCGCTTTTTTTGTTAATTGTTGTAGTGTGCTAAAACTGTGAATATATTCTCTCCAGCGTCAAACTGTTTAGTGATTAGTGAGTTCCTTGGGAATATTTAGATTTATGCTTAGGCTACCGCAAAATTTGCACTAACGTCTAGCCGCTGACGGTAACTAACTATACATATGGTATTATTATGGCTTTTTGCATGGCCCTCCGTTCGCTTCGCTCGCTACGAGGGCTCAATCAACAAGAACTAACGAAGTGCTAACCAAAACTAACCCAAGGCTAACCCAAAATTAAGGAAAAAAGCTAAATTAATAAAAAATAATCATTCTTAATTTTGGGTTAATTTTGGTTAGTACCTATTGATTGAGCCGCTGTAGCGACCGAAGCGAGCGGAGGGCTATGCAAAGCCATAATAATACCATATGGATAGTCAGTTACCGTCAGCAGCTAGAGGTTAGTAAAATTTACGACTCCTAAATGAAAAATAGTGAATATATTAGCTTTTATTTAATCTACCTCTCACCGACCCAATTCCACCCCGCTCGTTTACGTTAATCTACCTCGAAAAAAAAAGTGCTTGTGGCAACACTGGGCGGAACTTTTCAGTTTAGTATTTCTTATGTCCTTCCTAACATTACTACCAATTTTCAAAACTCTATGAATTTTGTCCGATATAAATCGTAATATTACTGAATTAGTGTTCTAGAGTTATAGTTGTGATTAATATATCTGGATTTTCGGCTCTCGGATAACGGCGCCATTGCGTTAGATAGATATTTTCAGAAAACGTCCTTGCTGTCTTGAGTATAAATGTTCTGAAAACATTTCAACTGGGGCATAAACTTCCAAAAGATGTCCTAGATATCGTATAATGAATAACCACTGTGTGGAAAACTTGCTGGCCCCGATCATAGATACTCAAACCTACCATAATCTATCCATATAAAATAATTGAGGTTTCACTCTACAAGATTATATAAACGTTAATCAAGAGATGTAATGCAATGGGAGAAGAAAATGGTGTTTCATTTTAAAATCCTGTATTGATGGGATTAGCGGTTGCTGTAGTTCTGAAAGATCTTCATAGATAAATTAAAATAGCAAACGCTACATAATGCACAAATACGTTTCGTTTCAAGTTTATGTTAGTTGTTGGTTATGTTCTTAAAATCGAAACCAAAACTAAACGAATTACTATAACTTTCAGAGTGATTCGACATTCTCATATCAAATATTCGTACCATGTTAAAGAATTACCAGATTCTAAAACCAGAACTGATTTTAACCAACCGTTTCCTGGAGTTTCTAGTATAAGGTTTTTTCTTACACTCCTATGAAGATTTAGCATGTCTATGTTCAAATTGTTCAAATGTATATTCTATTTCTTTACCTAATTATAATGTTCCCATTAGGAATGCAACTAATAAATTTTGCTAGTGTAAAAATATTCCTACTTGAGAATTCAAGTTGCGCGAAAGATTTACAGCTGATATGCGCTATTTCTAAACGAGTTAAAAGTCCATGATTTAGAGCGCTTGCAGTAACTAAACATTTAAATAATTGTATTGTCAGCAAACGGCTTTGCGGAAATAAACCTGAGACTTAGAATTTACATTACAACAATAATGTGAATATTATTACTTTATTTACGATTATTACCTTTAATAATTGGTTTTAGAGGCAATAAGTATATATAGATGCTTATAGTTAGCTTTTCTGGCTATAAATTTCCATATCCCATCAATAACTGTATAACAAATTACATAAAAAAGTAGTAGCTTCTGAAATGGAAAAATCACATACTCATATGAACAACCACAACTGATATTTAAAAATCGACCTGTTATTTGAGGTATTCTAAAACCTATTTATTAAGGGCCACTACTTGGAACTACGATTAGTGACTGATAAATTAATTAGTGTTTTGAATATCACAAATCTATTATTCAGCGACGAATTAAAGTGATGATAATCAAAGTTCAAAGTAGTGGCCTTAAGTATATTAGTTTGAAAAAATAATAATAGACAACATGTATAAGAGATTGATATTAAATATTCATGTATTTTATGTCACAGCATACATGATGCATACAAAACAGTTAATACATCTTTTGCGGATAAATAACGTGAGACAAGTTTTGCTATAATGGGTCCACGAAATGCAGTTGAAAAGAGTAACTTAACAATTACTCCCTTTGGAAATAACGTTTAAAAACTCAATAGCATAGGTAGGAAATTAAATACTATATTTCGTAACATGTCCGGAAAGTGTCACTTTCCGCATGCGATTGCCAAGCAATCAAGTGCGGTAAAGACGCTTTCCGCAAGAACTAGGAACGCCATTTTTTCTACGAGCGTGCTGAAAACAACATTATTTATTTTTATTAAAATAAAAAGAAACTACAACAATAACCCTAATGTTTATTACTTATATGAATGGTAAACGTACAATTCGAAACATCCTGCAAATTTATAGCTGATGCTAAGCCAACAGATTTTGGATACAATATAGGCAGCCAAATATGCACTAGAGTTTTGACATTGATAATTTTATAGAGCTATTTTATGCATTGGAAAGTTCGGAATTTCAAACTCTGCAAGAATATGAACTTACTCATTTTACCAAAAATGGACTTGACCGGTTTATGCATTGTTGTTTGACCCCGACTTTTATTGCAACTTTCCAAATTAAAATGTGTACGGAAAAATTTAATTTCCGCACACTCGTATGAAATAATATATTTCTCGATATAATATGTATTTCTACTATTGAATATTCAATCGTTAATAAGTCGAAAACGGTTCAATTTTGACATATTCTGTTATATAAAAAATAAGTTCAGATTTAAAAGCAGAATCTAAAAATTGATTAAAATGATTAAAATATAAGGTGTTCCATTTAATAATTTATGATTTTGACCTCTCACTCGTTTTTGCATCTGCAACATAAATAGCTACAACCTTTGTCTTTAACATTTCTTCCTAGATTCAAAAACAAAAAAGTTCAAGCGTGTACACGCGACCACCCTGTACAGTATTGGGGTTTTCACACATTTACCGGTCAATTCACTGAAACTATTATTTATGTTTACAGAAATAAGGATTTGTTTATGACTAATCATGCGCAGCTCAATTACAATACTAGGGGTGAGACTTTATTGACACCAGGAAAGCATCGGACAACAATGTACCAAATAAATTATTATTTTAATTGTTGTAAATGTTATAATAACCTCAGTGCACATATTAAAAATTCACCAAACGTTAAGCCTTTAAAAGTATGTTCAAAATGTTGCTACTGGTAAGGCTTGTTACAGCTTTGACGATTTTTTTTAACGGAATTACTGGGTGTTTAAGCATAAAATATACTATTGAACGTTGTATGTATTTAGTTTATTGGTTATTGTAAGGACACTTTGACATTTTCCTCAGTTATCGTATGTTTCTGTACTTTTCAATTGGAGAAATAAAGTTATCTTTATCTGTATATTAATCTTTATCTTTACAATCATCCGTATATTTATCTTTATCTTTGGCTCTGTCTCTACCTATGTCTTTACATTCATCTTTATATTTACCTTTACCTTTGCCTTTATCTTTACCTTTATATTTATCTTTACCTTTATCATTACCCTCACCTTTATCTTTATATTTACATGCAACAGGCAACTATAGTTGCCTTTATCTTTACTTTATCTCTTTCCTTGTCTTTATCATTAACTGATGCTTTATCTTTATCTATAACTGTATCTTTAACTTTATCTTTACCTTTATCTTTAACTGTATCGAATACGTGCGCCTAACTTAAAAAAAAAACACGAACGAAAGATTACTAATAGAGGGTGTCCAAAAAATGGGTTAAAATCACTCATGGGTACATGCATTACCACCTGCACCAGATGTACTTTTAAACACTATTTTTTGCAACTGCACTAAAGGATGCAACACAATGTGCGTGGACTGTCCTGTTCAATACTGTGTGGTCATTGTCAGGGGCAGTCATGTCTCAACGCAAATGTCGATAGCGCTACCGAAGACAATATTCAGTATGAAGAGAATAATGAGTTTGATCCCGTTGACCTCTTGGCACAAAATATAACAGAAGGAAAATAAAATGTTGGGGAAGACGACGAGAATCTGGAGTGGGGGACAAAGGACGAGATCTTGGAGGAGATGACAGAGGATCAAGACGTGGAAGAGGTTACAGATTACGAGAATGAGGATGAGCTGTAAAAGTCACTAAAACAAAAAAAAAACATGGATTAGGCCTACAGGGAACACCATGTAAAAAACGCGCCTTGCATCCTACCTCTGAGGTGGTATGGAAATGGATAAACCGCTACCCTGTGTTTTCGTGGCGTATAGTGTGATAAAAGTTGATTTTACGTATAATATGTATATACCATTCTTTTCAGAGAATTTTTTAGTCTTTATTTTCTTTTATAACCAAAAAAGTCAGAGGACGTACAGAAACCAAAATATGACCTTGAATAGCAAACAAAATATCGGTGGAGCGTTTGAAATACATTATTAGTATAATAAAAATAATAGTGCATGCAGTGTTTCCGCTCATTTTAATTTTTTTAGCACATGAATCCTTATGTGACTACACTATTAAGTCGGTGGCAATTACTGTAGAGGCTACTAAGCAACGGTCAATGAGTTAAATACATATTTTTGTCAGCTAATAATTATCTGTCGATTACTTAACCATTTAGAGCGTTTTTTTCTAAAGCAAATCTTTATTAACACAATTTTATTAAAAAGCATAAAAAATATTTATTTGTGAAAATGAATACCGCATGTAATATTTGTGACATTTTTCCCATAAAGCTTTTTTATTATAAGAACATTTCTGACATTAATTTATTCATACTGTTTAATTTAACTAGATATTTAACATATTAATATTGTTTTTGTTTCAGGTTCATGGTTATGTGTATAGGGATATCGGCAATCAATGGGGTGAGTTCAGTATAGTGCAAGATTAACACTTAATTTTTCTTGCTTAAACAAACTATTCACAAATATCAATTCTAAATGCTACAAAATGAATATTTTGACTGCTAATTTGCAGGCCCTCTAAACGGCTCGGTAAGCTGTTAAGAACTTTAGTGATTAGCGCCCTTATCTGTCTAAAAAGAAGCCCAAGTAATATTGAAGAGCGCTAGTAAAGAAATTATGCTTGTCTTTTATTGCCCACATTTTCTGATTTGATACTGCTATGGCCGCTTACATATCATATAAATGGTACTGAAAATCAATTTTTAACCAAGCGAAAATTGTATTAAAAATTATCACAGTTTTTGTATTATGTGACTCATTGGCTAAGCCTAAGATCACATAAATATCTTCAGTTTCTTGATTAAAAAATATATAGCAATGTTTATATAGAAATCCATTCCCAGAGTGCCCGAAAGGACGTCTGGCATTCCCTTAGAAAAACAAAAGCTTCCGTGGTCCCTTGTCTTTTTCTAATGGTTATTTATGGCTTTCGGAAGAACTGAACAAACGACAAACTAATGAGGTACGATGACTGGACCACATCGAGAGTACCGTACGAAAACAATAGAGGTTCTTATGACCTGTTAAGAACATGTTTACTATGGTATACATAAACAAGACAGTCAGTGGAATAATCGAGTGTTAGACATTGGTTAATAAAATTGAGTGCTGGGTTTAGATTTATTGTTTTATTTACGCAAAGAAAGTCATTTTACAAAACACTTTATGTAATATTGGTAATGCTCTAGCTTAAATATTTCAGATTGCTACTTTTTGTCAAATGTCTATTCCATCAGAGAAATGACATTTGTTTTTCTGCGAATCTTTAGGAAATAGAGCAAACACATTACCTGTATTGTGTTGAATAATATAAATTTATTGAAAAGCTATATTAGTCGCACTTTATATGATTATCTTATCAATAAAATAAACCCAAAAATTATTTTCATAGGAGACAATTTACTGACTTACTAACTGCAATAAATTTTAAAATTTCTCACCTTTTGCAAGTCTAAATTGACAAAAAAACTATGAATAGTGTTGATGCAAACTCTTAGATCTTGCTATATTTTCATATGCATAATTTGCTATTTTACTAAATAAAAGAAGGAATATATTGAATTTCAACCGAAAACATATAAACATTTTAGATCTCCCAGGATGGTTATTAATGAACCAATCACAATTTCCTTTAACAAAATTTAAAATATAAATTACGTTTTATTTTCACCTATAGAAAATATTTCCCTCATTCCTGTTTTTATAAGTATATCGTACTATCAACCTGAATAATTAAAGATAATTTTCAATGGGCAGCTTCTAATCACATTTAAATTTAATAAGAATTATTAATATAATCGTTTTCCTATTTGCCTTATTAGAAATCAAAATATATTAATTAGGCACGACTAACGTCAAATTAATTTCAAAAACGTAATTCCGTAAAATCTAATTAAAAGATCGTATTTATCAAGAATATAGCAGAAATGGCTGGAAATCTGTTACACTTTAAACTTGTTGAAGATACATACGCTTACTATGCATTCTCCGAAACGAAGAAAGTTCAAAACTTTAATATTAAATTGGCAAGTCATAAGAATATAAGAATTTTCGTAATACTTACGCTGCAAAAATGAAAATATTATATCAACATTTTTAAATATAAAAACAAAACATGTACAATTTTTTCATCAACTACCCAAAAAATCTTTCAAGATGATATAATAAATAGTTATTAATTACACTCAATTTATTGATTAACGACATAATATTAGAGACAAATATGACCCAATAAATATAAACCTAATGGATTTCTATCAAAATTTTTATCAATGTTGAACACAACAAATTTGAAACTTTTCGAAAATCAAACGGAAAAATATTAAAAAACTAAATACGCTTTTAATAAAAAAAACATAATAGAAAACACTCTAAAAGTATTAATATAGAAAAATAATGGCTCACCAACCTTACAAACATCATCGGTTCAAATTTCGCAATGCCTATCAAAACAACCAGAGACCTGTCGCTAACTGAAATAATATCATCTGTTGAACCCTCAGTTTCCTACACAGAAAAAAGACGAAATTAGGGCTATTTGTTACAATATTCAAACGAACTATAAAAGCAAGACTACACCACACCAGAATTCGGGAATCTTGGAACAAAATTTTGCGCTAAAATTAAGAAAACACCTACATTTCTAAAAGAAAAATCCCAATTATAAGTGAAAGTACTTAGGCCCTGCTTATAGTCTTTGCTAGCGTCAACAACTTCTGGAAAGTTCAAAGTATTTTATTTGAAGATTAGAATTAGCTGTCAATATTTTAAGTATACGATATGTTGACTTTTTCAGTTAAACGCTTATTGGTAAACCTGACGCCTAAGCGGGTCATACAGTAAAGAAGAAAAGAATGCTTGTTAAAGAGGGGTATTTGCGGCTAATTTAGGGAATTTAAGACCATTTCTGGTAAATCTCTGTATACCAAGCTCATTCTTCAGTATATGTGGCAAAGATAAATTGCAAAATTCTTTGCCAGAATTACACCATTCATTTCGCCATAAAGCGCGCAAGTAATTAAAATAATTGCAACCTAATATAATCTAAACTACCCAGATATCGTCATAACAGCTTGGTGTAGTAAAAAGAATGAAATATAATAAAGTCCAATATTCCCTTTATTATCAGAATTAAAAGAAAGTGTTATATATAAAGGTTGCACTGTTGATTTAGGGTCAAGATACTTGGAATAATGCAGAGAGCGTTAAAAGTAGCGGTGCAACCCATATTTTTTGACAGCATTATTTAAACGTTTTTATTTGGCGCACTCTATACTAACATAGCCGAAATATGTATTTATTTCCGAAATATACTAATATCCACAAATAAAATTTAACTCTTTTCAAATTTGAGCGGCTTTATAGTCTAAATTAATTAACTTATAGCCAAACGATTTGTAGATTTCTATTTTAGTTTCTAATGACACCAACTTGTAATTTGACTGGAAATATGCAAAAACCGAAAATATGATCTTTCGATCGAACAGGAAGTTGCTGTCGTTGAGTAAACCATTAAAAACTTAGATTGGAATATGCAAACCGTTTTACTGGAAGTAAAAACGTTCAAATTTTGCAGCCAACTGAATATTTCGGAAATAGTTATATTTAGGTATATAGGGTAAGCCATAATTTTGTTTATTAGAATCTTAAGGATATGCAAATGCAGTATTATGCTGAATACTTCATCTAGAACACTTTCTTTATTCAAAACCTGAGCATCTCCCAGCCACTTCTTCGGGATAAAATTTGCGTTCATGTAGTTTCTAGGTTCCGAATAGAACCTTGCGATGTCCTCTTGCAAATACATATTTTGACTTATATGTACATTTCTAAAATTTAACATGCCAGCTTCCTCGCGACTCATGATATAGGAAGATGGATGATTGAGAAAAAAATTACTGACAAAGACAGAAAAAGATGGCCGACACGAGGGATACTTACTTCTGCCTCAAATCTCATATTTTTAAATAGTATCAGGAAAGCGTATCATAGCATTATGCTCCAGTCTTTTTGCTCTTTATACATGAAAACCTACAGTAGCAATGCTAAAAGACTACTATTCTAAACGTTTTTCTCATTCTAAAAATAAACAAAGTGAATCATGGACTATTGTCAATGAAATTACTAATAGAGCAAGCAAATCTTCGCAAATAAACATTGACTTCAACTCTCTAGACGATTATTACTGCTCAATTGGCAATGGTCTACCTGAAGACCTTCATCCAGTCACAGGCCCACTAATGTATGTGTCTGGTGTGAATGTGACTGATACACTAAATGTTTTTACTCCAACTAGCCCCCGTCAAATCAGAAAAACCATAAGTTCTATGAAAAACAAAATGGCAGCGACTCACGATGGAATATCTGTCAGAGTACTAGAAAGTCTACCTAATAGTGCCATTGCTGCTCTATCACACGTTATTAATTTCTCTTTCATGTATGGTTCCTTTCCATGGTGCTTTAACTTGGCTAAAGTAATACCTCTTTACAAGGGCGGTAATCAGTTAACTGAAATTATGGGCCGATTTCTTTGCTCTCTACTCTCTCCAAGCTCATCGAGGGCCTAGTGTAGGATTGTCTCTTATTATTCCTAAATAATCATAAAATTTTTACTGAACATCAGTATGGGTTTCGATCTGATAGGAGCACTTCTGATGCAATGTTCGACTTTCTGTCAGGAGTTTTCTAGGGTATAAATAGGCGAATGGCGACTGCTCCAGTGTTTTGTGATCTGTCAAAAGCCCTTGACTGAGTGAGTCATGAGGTGCTGCGAAAACTGTTTGCTTGCGGAATTCGACGCGGGGCACTTCGGTGCTTCAAGAGTTATCTGCGTGGCCGGGAGCAGTCTGTCCACGTAGATGGTGTGTCGTCTAGCAGGCAGCGTACTTCATGCGGCATGCCCCAGAGTGATGTAGTGGGGCCAACCCTTGTTTTAATATATGTGAACGATTTGATTATGATTGAAGTTGCAGAGCGCTTTACGCTGTTTGCAGATGACACCACCATACTGTGGCGCGACAACGATGCGGGGCAGCTATGCGGGATATTGAGTTGGATCTCGGAAGGCTTAAGCGGTGGCGTGACTCTAATCGCTTCTGCTTGTACATGTCTAAAACTGATCTCATTGGCTTCAACTCTCCTGTTAATTGCCTTATGTTTGGTGACAACACCATCCTCGCTGTGAACTTTTCTAAGTTTCTATTGACGAAAACCTAAAATTCTATCCTCATATCATTAAATTGGACAAAAGATTGGCGTCCGGTTGTTTTCTGTTCGGGCTACCTTTCGGGAGCTTGGTGGAGAACTTGAGCGTAACGCGTATTACGCCCTTGTTGAGTCACATCTCAGATGTGCCTTGCCATTTTGGGGAGCTTGCTCGCGATATCCGTTCCAATGTGTGTTTATTCTGCAAAACAGAGCCGCTGCAATGCGCATCCAAGAACTCCCTGTAAACTCTTTTTTATCAAGCACTCTATTCTGACCCTCCCATCTTTATTTATTCTGAAAATAGCTTGCATAATTCCTAAGAATTAATATCAATTTCCCAATCCTCAGCCGGTTTATTGTACATGTCAAATTAAAAATGTTCCCTTGCCCATTCCACATTCCAGCCTTGTCAGGAATTCCGTGATTTACTGATTTACAGTAGCATCAAGATATACAATCACGTTGATCTGCTGATTAGAAATATTTAAGACCTAAATTCTTTCGATTGAAGAGAGCCTTCTATTCTATTGACGAGTTTTTCGAGCAGAACTAAGAAGTTATATTCTATTTATAAGTTACGAGGTGTGTGTCTCAATTAATGAGTTATCAAAATTTTATTGTGATGAATGGCCGCAATAAGCCATTACAATTTTGACTGTGCTGATGTGGGTACTGTGATAATGTATATTACAGAGGTAATATTTGCCACTTAATATGTTTTAGATCCCCACTCTTATGTTTTTATGGTATGTTTTTCTTTATCGATTTTTTTATACATTTTATAAAGCTTTGTCAAAAAGAAATGTTATGTGAAATATTTATTGGACAATAGAGCACTTTACTACTAACTGAATTAATCTTTAAAGATAAAGAACGACGACTTTCCGTTTTTGGAAAATTTACAACGCAAACTAACTCATAAAAGATGACATCTAAGAAAAATTTGGAAAATTAATTTTTGCATCTCGACTTGTAAAGAGACAATTTCAAGGTCATATCTCGAAAAACAATATTTCGAAGTCATCTAGCTCCTTCGCGGGACGGACGTTTCATACAAGAATTCTAACTCGACGAGGTTGCTTACCCCCCCCGTACACTGAATTTTGGCTATCTATCTTTCCATATTTAGGTGCCAGTATGGGTGACAAACAACATCGGACCGACGAAATAGGTTATAACTCGAGAACCTATATCCCTTGGATCGGGTTTCTAAGTTTTAATCCGAATATTGAGATTTTTTTCCGGAGTCATCAAGTAGTAGCTAGAATTTGTTTTGTCTTGAAGTAGGCATCATGTTATCCGATTTTGAAAGTCGCTGAACAGAACTGTTGGAGCAAATATGACCCCTCGTTAATTGGGTCTAGTTCCCAACAGTGCAAAAGACCGGCGACACGACGCTGTTATTATCTTTATGTTTCTTTGTGGAATAACAAAATATTTTTAATAATTATTTACTATACATTAGTAAATAAAAAACTTGCTTCACCTGGGGAGCCACCACTGCGTCATCACTCAAATGTGCTTCCTTTCACAATTATGCATGACTGGGTGACGCCACTGTGTTGTTACCAATATCCTGTATCTGCATTATTTTTGATATATCTAATATGAGACCTTTCTGAAATAGCAGAACAAAATTATGGACATTCTCAGATGAAGCCAGAGGCAGCGACATATTACTTACAATAGCACTATTTCTCAGAAATCCGATGTTTAGCTCCCAAATTATAGATGTTAAAGTAATAAACTATCCATTTTTCATATCGGTAAAAGTTAGCTTGTATCTTTCTCAGATATATGTCGAAATACATTTTATGTTGTTCTCATTTTAAAAAATATATTACCACCATTACCTTCATCCTTCGTGTATGAAAAAATACATACGACGGCACTCTTTGTTCCGAATTGCAATTAAGAAACCGAAATAAAATGTTTCGCGAAATGGGTTAAATGTTGTCATTAATTTGCTGAGATGCAATTTAAAATCCGGTTTATTTAAGATAAAATCTGGGCATTAAAGCTTTCCAGACATTATGTTACGTGTAAAAAGCTGAAATATGCAGATGGGTTAGAGAGCTCTTGCCTTAAGAAGTAAAATATCGAACTATCAACAAGTTTTTCAGTCATCTTGCAGTCAGT